>CM056385.1:62425998-62489332 GCA_029718625.1 Synaphobranchus kaupii | reverse complement strand
CTGTTAAAACAGCTTGACTCAGAAATCTTGCACAACAAAAATTGCACAACAGTTTTGTTGCACATTATTACACTAAAAATAGAAAGTGTTATGAAAATATGCTGTCAATCATCTACATTATTAATGACATAATACTCACACGGCCTTCTTGCAGTTCCTGACTACTGGTACCAGTCTCTGATAACCTGCTGCTGATGTGTTGTAGGTCTTCAAGTCAAACTCATCCAGGATCTCCTCTGACATCAGTAACACAAAGGCCAGAGCTGAACATTGGTGTGGTTCCAGCTCTTCATCAGAAAGTTTCCCTGATCTCAGGGATTTCTGTATTTCCTCCACTAGAGAGTTGTCATTCAGTTCAATGAGACAGTGGAACAGACTGATGGTCCTCTCTGCTGAAGATTCTTCCTCTCGGATCTTCTTCTTAATGTACTCGACTGTTTTCTCAATGCTCTCTGATCTGCTTTCTGTCTGTGTCTGTGGGTCTGGTACAGATGATCTGCTTCCTTTCCCTTTAAATAAACTTTTCATGAAAGTTCCAATCGATTTTTTTTTGTGTGTTCCTTTATCAGATCTGCTTCCTGTCTGTGTATGTGGGTCTGGTAGAGGAGATCTGTTTCCTGACTGTGGCTGTAGGTCTGGTACAGGTGACCTGCTTCCTGTCTGTGGCTGTGGGCCTGGTACAGGTGATCTGCTTCCTGTGTGTGTCATTAGTCCTTCTAAGAGAGTCTGAATGGAGTCCAGACAGAGGCCGAGAAGGAATCGGAGGAAAAGGTCCAGGTGTCCATTCTTACTCTGTAAGGCCTGATCCACTGCACTCCTGTGTAACTCAGACAGCTGCACTCTGTCACTGTGAGGTTTTGATTCTTCTGCTCTGAGTACATTTCTGTTCTCATTTACACATGAATGAAACACAAACAAGGCAGCCAGATACTCCTGAATGCTCAGATGCACAAAGCAGTAGACCATCTCCTTATCCACCTCACACTCCTCCTCTTTAAAGATCTCTGTGCACAACCCAGAGTACAGTGAAGCTGCACTGACATCAATGCCACTCTCTCTCAGGTCCTCTTCATAGAATATCAGATTGTCCTTTTCCAGCTGTAGAAAAGCCAGCTTCCCCAGTTTCAGGATGATTTCTGTATCTGACTCTGATATTTTCTTTGAGTCTGTCTCATTGATGCGATGATACTTCCGATTCTTCAGATTCGTCTGAATGAGCAGGAAGCGTGTGTACATTTCAGTCAGAGTTTTGGGTAGATCTACACTCTTTACTTTAGCCAACATTGTCTTCAGAACAGCAACAGAAATCCAGCAGAAGACTGGTATGTGACACATGATGTAGAGACTCCTGCATAACTTTATGTGTGAGATCATTCTGGTGGCCAGGTGCTGATCTTTGATTTTCTTCTTAAAGTACTCCTCCTTCTGTGGGTCATTGAACCCTCGTACCTCTGTCACTCGGTCGATGCACGTCTGTGGAATCTGATTGGCTGCTGCTGGTCGGGAGGTGATCCAGAGGAGAGCAGAGGGAAGCAGTTCCCCCAGAATGAGGCTGGTCAGCAGCACATCCACTGATGATGACTCTGTTATATCACAGCACATCTCATTGGTTTGGAAATTTAGAGGAAGTCGACACTCATCCAGACCATCAAAGATAAACACAACTTTGACTTCATCACTTTCAATACTTTTGATCTCTTTCAGTTTTGGAAAGTAGTGCTGCAGAAGTCGCATCAGACTGAATTCTTTCTCCTTCTTCAGATTCAGATCTCGGAAAGGAAGATTGAAGATGAAATCAATGTCCTGATTGGTTTTTCCTTCTGCCCAGTCCAGAATGAACTTTTGCACAGAAACGGTTTTCCCAATGCCAGCGATGCCCTTTGTAAGCACAGTTCTGGGTTTCAATTGTCCAGGTAAAGGCTTGAAGATGTCATTGCAGAGGATTGCAGTCTCCTGTGTGGTTTGTCTCTTGGATGCTGTCTCAATCTGTCTGACCTCATGTTCATTATTGACCTCCCCACTTCCCCCCTCTGTGATGTAGAGCTCTGTATAGATATCATTCAGGGGGATTCGATGGCCCTGCTTTGCTAAACCTTCACGTATGCTTGCAAACTTCTCCTTCAGATCGTCTTTCAGTGTCTGCTGGGCTGTTTTTATGGATTCATCTGGTTTTGGAGAAAAAAGATTTAGGGAAGATTTCCTTCACTGTATGAACTATAGCAGAGAGTGTGTCAGATGCATTAAGGCCAACCAATCAAATTCAGCTGGCCTCCACTTTTATCACAGTTCATGTGAACTAAGTGCCTCCACGTTTATCACAGTTCATGTGCACTAAGTGCCTCCACGTTTATCACAGTTCATGGGCACTAAGTGCCTCCACTTTTATCACAGTTCATGTGAACTAAGTGCCTCCACTTTTATCACAGTTCATGGGCACTAAGTGCCTCCACTTTTATCACAGTTCATGTGCACTAAGTGCAGGTGTGTCAGGTTAGCAGAGGTGGAAATCCAGGGGACATAAAGTAGAAGTCCTACCATGTGTTTCTTCCACCCATAGACTCAGCCAGCTGATTTCACTAATTAGTCCTACCTTCTTCGCTGAATAATTATGTTAGGTCCAGGTGATTGGAGCAAAATACTGGGGAGAACTTTTACTTCTATGTTCCCTGGATTTCCACCTCTGCAGGTTAGTAAATATGAACATATGAACAGGCGCTATGTTGCACATGATGACGGCTATTTATTTATCTCCTGAAACAGCTTCTTAAATATGGCCCTTACTGTCAAGCTTAATTTATTACTTCTTTGTAAATGTCATCTATTATTATATTAAAAGCTTAATTAATTTTATATCTTGGCTCATGCAACTCTGGCAAATTAACATTTGCCTGCGACAATACATTTATTATGTATTTAAAGCTGTAATATGTAATTTTTTCATATTAAAATTGCCATATTTGACACCTTTTCACACTGGCATTTTTGTAGCAATGTCCATTCAATGTATTTGCCTTCTATGTTTGCTCCTCGATGTGCTATTTTCTATTGGTGCCGTCAGGTGCGACAATCCCGCCAAATATTCAAATGTGATGATGCACGCACAGGAAGGTCAAATGCGGAAGAGCAAGCAGCTAAAATTTTTGATCGTCTCTAGGCAGTATTCTTTCTCCAAAATACACTACTGCTGGATATTATCTTCTAAGAGAATTAAACACTCATTGATTCATAAGATACCAAATAAGGGGTGTTATTTTGTGGGTGCAGCCAAAGTATTTGCTTGCATTATTATTTCACACTTTGCAGGTGATCAACTAAAGAGTCATTATGCAAATTACTCCAGCCGTAAACAGCCATATTTAAATGAGATGCGTGTTTGGAATGGTTTCTGCCGGAAGTTTCAGATGTTTGTCAGGACTGAAATGATCATATCTACGCTTACTAGCACTAAGCCTACTCGAGTGTCACATAAAATCACATTTCCATTTGATAATGGGTTTTATTTTTATAAAGTTTTGATTTGCTTGTTATACACTCTTTGTTACAATAGACGTATTGCTTGTTTGTTTCAAATACTAGTTACTCTTGTATTCTGTAACACAATTTGCTTCATGATTTAAAAAAATATTCTTACTGGCCTATGCAGGCTATCCACAAATTCTCTTCTTGTGTATTTTGAGCATTAGCTAGAATGGGCCAGTTAATTAGCGCCCATTGTGACACAATCATTCAGAACGTTCAGTTATGGATATTCCAAACACACCCGTACGTGTCTTGCTCCAATAACAGTCGTCATTTTATCGATTCCGTGTCTTTTAATACCTGCTTTCCATTTGTACTAAAATGCACCCGCAAATACCTTTCTCAAACTTCCTTTCAGGATTAGTAAATCACTTTACACATGCTAAAGTAATCTACTTGCATGAACACCTCCCACTCTTTAACAGACTAACCCACAAAAATGAGAAATTAACGTATATTTCAATTTTAGCACACGCAATCCGCTTTACACCTCATTAGTTGATCACCTCGGACGATTTTTGTTGCAGGTGGTAACAGTTTTACACGTGTTTTTGTAAACGCAAACCTTTAGTAAATCAACCCCTCAATGTGCTCCTAATGCTGCACCCCCAAGCAAACCAATGAACCCCTCAATGTGCTCCTAGTGCTGCACCCCCAAGCAAACCAATGAACCCCTCAATCTGCCCCTAGAGCTACACCCCCAAGCAAACCAATGAACCCCTCAATGTGCTCCTAATGCTGCACCCCCAAGCAAACCAATGAACCCCTCAATGTGCTACTAGTGCTACAGCCCCAAGCAAACCAATGAACCCCTCAATGTGCTCCTAGTGCTACACCCCCAAGCAAACCAATGAACCCCTCAATGTGCTCCTAGTGCTGCACCCCCAAGCAAACCAATGAACCCCTCAATGTGCTACTAGTGCTGCACCCCCAAGCAAACCAATGAACCCCTCAATGTGCTCCTAGTGCTGCACCCCCAAGCAAACCAATGAACCCCTCAATGTGCCCCTAGAGCTACACCCCCAAGCAAACCAATGAACCCCTCAATGTGCCCCTAGAGCTACACCCCCAAGCAAACCAATGAACCCCTCAATATGCTCCTAGTGCTACACCCCCAAGCAAACCAATGAACCCCTCAATGTGCTCCTAGTGCTACACCCCCAAGCAAACCAATGAACCGCTCAATGTGCTCCTAGTGCTACACCCCCAAGCAAACCAATTAACCCCTCAATGTGCTCCTAGTGCTACACCCCCAAGCAAACCAATGAACCCCTCAATGTGCCCCTAGAGCTACACCCCCAAGCAAACCAATGAACCCCTCAATGTACCCCTAGAGCTACACCCCAAGCAAACCAATGAACCCCTCAATGTGCTCCTAATGCTGCACCCCCAAGCAAACCAATGAACCCCTCAATGTGCTCCTAGAGCTACACCCCCAAGCAAACCAATGAACCCCTCAATGTGCTCCTAGTGCTACACCCCCAAGCAAACCAATGAACCCCTCAATGTGCCCCTAGAGCTACACCCCCAAGCAAACCAATGAACCCCTCAATGTACCCCTAGAGCTACACCCCCAAGCAAACCAATGAACCCCTCAATGTGCTCCTAATGCTGCACCCCCAAGCAAACCAATGAACCCCTCAATGTGCTCCTAGAGCTACACCCCCAAGCAAACCAATGAACCCCTCAATGTGCTCCTAGTGCTACACCCCCAAGCAAACCAATGAACCCCTCAATGTGCTCCTAGTGCTACACCCCCAAGCAAACCAATGAACCCCTCAATGTGCTCCTAGTGCTACACCCCCAAGCAAACCAATGAACCCCTCAATGTGCTCCTAGTGCTACACCCCCAAGCAAACCAATGAACCCCTCAATGTGCTCCTAGTGCTACACCCCCAAGCAAACCAATGAACCCCTCAATGTGCTCCTAGTGCTACACCCCCAAGCAAACCAATGAACCCCTCAATGTGCTCCTAGTGCTACACCCCAAGCAAACCAATGAACCCCTCAATGTGCTCCTAGTGCTACACGCCCAAGCAAACAAATGAACCCCTCAATGTGCTCCTAGTGCTACACCCCCAAGCAAACCAATGAACCACTCAATGTGCTCCTAGTGCTACACCCCCAAGCAAACCAATGAACCCCTCAATGTGCCCCTAGTGCTACACCCCCAAGCAAACCAATGAACCACTCAATGTGCTCCTAGTGCTACACCCCCAAGCAAACCAATGAACCCCTCAATGTGCTCCTAGTGCTGTACCCCCAAGCAAACCAATGAACCCCTCAATGTGCTCCTAGTGCTGCACCCCCAAGCAAACCAATGAACCACTCAATGTTCTCCTAATGCTACACCCCCAAGCAAACCAATGAACCACTCAATGTTCTCCTAGTGCTACACCCCCAAGCAAACCAATGAACCACTCAATGTTCTCCTAATGCTACACCCCCAAGCAAACCAATGAACCCCTCAATGTGCTCCTAGTGCTACACCCCCAAGCAAACCAATGAACCCCTCAATGTGCTCCTAGTGCTACACCCCCAAGCAAACCAATGAACCACTCAATGTGCTCCTAGTGCTGCACCCCCAAGCAAACCAATGAACCCCTCAATGTGCTCATAATGCTGCACCCCCAAGCAAACCAATGAACCCCTCAATGTGCTCCTAGTGCTACACCCCCAAGCAAACCAATGAACCACTCAATGTGCTCCTAGTGCTACACCCCCAAGCAAACCAATTAACCCCTCAATGTGCTCCTAGTGCTACACCCCCAAGCAAACCAATGAACCACTCAATGTGCTCCTAGTGCTACACCCCCAAGCAAACCAATGAACCACTCAATGTGCTCCTAGTGCTACACGCCCAAGCAAATCAATGAACCCCTCAATGTGCCCCTAGTGCTGCACCCCCAAGCAAACCAATGAACCCCTCAATGTGCCCCTAGTGCTACACCCCCAAGCAAACCAATGAACCACTCAATGTTCTCCTAATGCTACACCCCCAAGCAAACCAATGAACCCCTCAATGTGCTCCTAGTGCTACACCCCCAAGCAAACCAATGAACCCCTCAATGTGCTCCTAGTGCTACACCCCCAAGCAAACCAATGAACCACTCAATGTGCTCCTAGTGCTGCACCCCCAAGCAAACCAATGAACCCCTCAATGTGCTACTAGTGCTACACCCCCAAGCAAACCAATGAACCCCTCAATGTGCTCCTAGTGCTACACCCCCAAGTAAACCAATGAACCCCTCAATGTGCTCCTAGTGCTACACCCCCAAGCAATCCAATTAACCCCTCAATGGGCTCCTAGTGCTACACCCCCAAGCAAACCAATGAACCCCTCAATGTGCTCCTAGTGCTACACCCCCAAGCAAACCAATGAACCACTCAATGTGCTCCTAGTGCTACACCCCCAAGCAAACCAATGAACCCCTCAATGGGCTCCTAGTGCTACACCCCCAAGCAAACCAATGAACCCCTCAATGTGCTCCTAGTGCTACACCCCCAAGCAAACCAATGAACCCCTCAATGTGCTCCTAGTGCTACACCCCCAAGCAAACCAATGAACCCCTCAATGTGCTCCTAGTGCTACACCCCCAAGCAAACCAATGAACCCCTCAATGTGCTCCTAGTGCTACACCCCCAAGCAAACCAATGAACCCCTCAATGTGCTCCTAGTGCTACACCCCCAAGCAAACCAATGAACCACTCAATGTGCTCCTAGTGCTACACCCCCAAGCAAACCAATGAACCCCTCAATGTGCTCCTAGTGCTACACCCCCAAGCAATCCAATGAACCGTGGCGCTGTTTGGGCGTGTAGCTTTGTTGCGAAGGGAACTCTGGTATTTGGAGTGTGAACAGAAACCAGTCACCAAAGATGTCGGCAAATCCACCCAAAAAATTAGAAATAACATATTACAGCTTTAATATCAATTTGTTTGAATTAATTTGTTATTTGAGAAAAACACTTCCCATGGATCTTGCATTACACCTTGAAAATTGCTAGTCTGCATGTACACTGAGATATATTCTAAGTGGGCTCAGTCCAAAATCCAAAAACGTGTATGTGCCTTATATAATATCAATCACAATAAAACAATTCCATTGTTGGAATGGAATAATGTGGATTATGGAGGGACAGAATTATGTGAAGTGCATTGATCACAAAGAATGACAAGGTGGCTCTCTGTGGTCCTCTCCTACTGGAAGTGAAAGCAGATCTGGGTCAAATATTTACGTGAAATACTTTAACCTGTTAGATACCAGTAAAATTCCTGCAAATTACAAACCATTTTACCATATTCAGAACCAATTATCTTCTGATATTGTACGTTTTGGTTAGTCAGGTATTTCACTGAATATTTTCAGAAATCTGCAGGAGTGTTTCAAATTGTCTCAGAATCCAAAGACCGTGTGCATTTGACCCAGGTCTGAGGTCTGATGTAAAAACTTGAAGGGGTTTCATTTTTTCTTAAAGGGATATTTCACTTTGGTATAACATAAGCAATTTTGTGGAGCTTAACCCATTGTATTTGAATAGCGTGAATACTAACACCATCAGCTGTCTGCTGACCGTTAAAGGGGCAGTTCACTCAAAAATGTATTTTTGATATGTTTCTACATACCCCAAGTGCTATCTATCCATCCAGGGGGTTTCACTGAGAACTCACTAGTTCTGTAGATATCCACTGCAACTCACCTTGACATCAGCCCAACAATGCACCTCAACAGAACAAAGTTTTTTGGTGATCAAAGCAGCAAAAATATACACTGAAGTACACCAACTGTGTATATTCAATTCAATTCAATTTTATTTGTATAGTGCTTTTTACAGAGAACTGTCACAAAGACGCTGCACAGGGAAACAGAAGGAAAATTGAGCAAAAAACCAGGCCATAGCCCCCAACCAGCAAAATGATATATCCAAAAAAATATCCACACAAAGTCCGAACCAAAGCACGCCAGTTTTCTAGGGCGCACTGTGTTGACATAAATCCCAGAATACTGTTCAGACTTTGTGCAGATATACACAGGTGGTGTATTTTGGTAGAAAGTCATTTATTTATTTATTTTTATTTTTAAAAAGCGTGCACAACAAAGTCCGTGGATGTTCGTGAGTAACTGTCATTATATTTGGAAAGAGACGTTGCTGTAGATATTTTTCAAATGTATATTTTTGGCGCTTTGACCACCACAAACTTTGTTCCATTATACTGGGGTGATGTCAAGGTGAGTTGCAGCAGATATCTGCAGAACTAGTGAGTTCTCAGTGAAACCTGGATGGACAGATAGCACTTGTGGTATGTAGAAACATATCAAAAACACATTTTTGGGTTTAACAGCATCGCCGTTACTCCCAGTTGTCAGGCTCCCAGTTCACTCCCATTCATTTTCTGGACCTCGCTGAAATTACTTGTCTTAAAGCACAAACTACTAGTAGTTTACTACGCCAATAACGCCAAAAGTTATTGTTTGTTTTGATATCAGGGAACCCTGATTGGGGCAGCTGTGTTCTGGAGGGGAACCCTGAATGGGGCAGCTCTATTCTGAAGGGGAACCCTGATTGGGGCAGCTGTGGTCTGGAGGGGAACCCTGAATGGGGAAGCTGTATTCTGGAGGGGAACCCTGATTGAGGCAGCTGTGATCTGGAGGGGAACCCTGCATTATTATTATTATTATTATTATTATTTATTTTATACAGGGAAAAAAGATAATAGTACATTAAAGTCCTAAAATCTTTTGGGCCCTACTCAGTACATTACTGGTTTACAGAGGGTTCCCTGTCCTACAGCATAGGGAAAGAAAAAAAAGTTAAATAAATTGAGATGAACAGAAAATGAGGAAAAAATAACAAAGACAGGAGTAAAAAATCTATAGATGTACAGTAATTGAAATGTGAGAAATTTCAGAAAGAAATATGTAGAAACAATGAAAAAAAATAAAAACAAAAAAACAAATAATAATAATAAAGTGAGTGTTTATGGAGCAGTCACAGGGTGATCTGAAATTAATTATAGTCTAGTGTTGATAGATTTGGTTATTTATAAGATGAGATTTGAGCTGTTTTTTAAAGTTGTTAAAATGTATATTTGTCCTTATATTTAATGGCAAATTATTCCATGATTCTGTGTTTCTATTGAAAAACGAATCTTTGAAGTGGATTTAATGCGTTTGTAATGGAACGGGTTTGTCTTTGTTGTCGGTTATTGGAATGACGTGGCAATAGGTTGTTAATGATCTGAGGAAGAGTATTGTTTTGTATTTTATGGTAAAGTTTTAAGTTCAGTAATATTTGGTAATTTTCAAAAGTGAGTGCGTTTACTTGTTGCAAGGCAGTGCAATGATGTGTGCGAGATGGTAATTTTGCGTGAATTTTGTACGATCTATTATAAAGACGAATGATTGGGTCTAATGTGCATTTTGTAGCAGATGACCAAATTGGTAAACAATATGATAATGTGGATAGAATTATGGCATTTAAATATGTATTTGAAACGGTTCGTGTAAGATATGTCTGAATTTTATTGTAGACGAAAAGTTTTTTATTTAGCTGTTTTGCAAGGTATTCAATATGTGGTTTAAACGTCATATGATCGTCAAGCGTGACGCCGAGATATTTATATGTACTCGTTACAGACAAGGGTTCGTTTTTTAGTTGTATAGGGGGCGGAGTCGAAAATGTTTTTTGAGAGGATCGAAAATACATACATTGTGTTTTTTTTATATTTATATAATAAAATAATTAGTTTTTGCTTTCTGTAAAAAAAAAATCTGTACGATACATTTATTTAATTGTCGCAAAAGCTTGCTTATCTATTAATAATTTAGTACGGTAGTAGTTTTTCATAAGTTTTGATTTTTGTTTGAGCAGACGTAATATATTTGGTGTAATCCAAGGTAAAGATAATTGTCGAGACTTTAGTTTAGAACTTTTTGTGTATTTTTTAGTTATAGTCTTAATTTTTTCATGCATTCTCGTGAGTATTTTCTCAGGGTTGCTCATCTTATTCTCCTCTTCCCAGTTAATGTTATTAATCTCGTTTTGGTACGTCTGTTTTTTGGAGCCTGGTATCGTTTTTATAACATTCAATTTGTGTCCCTTGTGTTCTATAAGTTTTTTTCTAATAGCAAAGGTAAGAAAATGGTCCGATAATGTTGTTTTAATAACCCCATTTAGGTTATATTTTGTCGGTTCATTGGAAAAAATTAGATCAAGAATTGTTTCACACGTACTACATACTCGCGTTGGTTCCTTTATCAATTGTTCAAGTCCAAATTTGGTTGCTACATGTTTTAGCGGTGTAGCAATAGTGTCATTCCAATTTAAGTTGAAATCACCAAGTAGTATATATTCTTTTGTTTTTACCGACTCAAGAATAGTTGCTAGGGATGATACATAATCTATTGGTGACGTGTTAGGAGGTTTGTATGAAACTGTCTATATCATTGTAATGTTTCGGATGCCGTGTCTGTTAGATTATTTGTTGATGAGTACTTATTTGATACATATATTGCTACTCCTCCTCCACGTTTCCCAACCCGGTCTTTACGAAATAAATGGTAATTCTCAATATAAAGAAAGGAATCCGGAATTGTTGATGTTAGCCAAGTTTCCGAGACAGCAAGAATATCTATGCTACTTTGTGTCATCAGCATTTTAATTTGATCAAGTTTCGATACTAAGCTACAGACATTAAGATGACATATTTTTAGTCCTTTAGCATTTCCAAGATGACTCACTGTTTTGGGGGTCTTCCAGTTTTGTTTATTTTTCGTTTCTATTTCTTAATGCATTGACAGCGCTGGAACCCCCGGCTCTAAGAACGTCACAAACAGGAGGGACAGTAGGCCGAGGCAACACGAACGGAAGAGGAATGATTTCCGGTGAGGGGGTGAATGGGGCAGCTGTGGTCTGGAGGGGAACCCTGAATGCGGCAGCTGTGGTCTGGAGGGTTTAATCAGAGAGCTCCACTGTATTATGTTGTATGGAATGTAGGGCTCAGAGATCAGTGAACAGTCACATGCTTATCCCAATTCTATAAGATGAATGGGACATACCTCCACAGGACAGATATATCTGTAGACCTGCTTCAAGAAAGGACCTGTAACTTTTCAAATTATGTATTCTTATTAATTTATCAAATTAACTATTCTTTTTACACTCTGTACAAATAAATAGAAACAATAATGCATCTTACTATTTTTAGGATTGCTCTCCAATCTCTGAACAAGGTCATTTCTGTCAATTTTCTTTAAGATCTCCAGTGTGATCTTCACCATCTTGTTACCATAGTAACGCTTCATCAATTTGAGAACACCTGCCACAGTTTTGTCCTCCAGTTGACCCTGTGGAATGGGTCTACATTCTTCCAGTACATCGTCATTCAAAAAAAGTGTGAACTTTTCAAAGTCTTCTCTTTTCAGTTCCTCCAGAATCTCCAAGACCTGGGCCGCCATCAGAGACACCTAAGTGCAGGGCAGAAGGTAGTCAGTAAATCAGTAGCAAATCTTTCTGGATATTTACACTTGCAGGAATGCATGTTAAATTGAGTCGTGATCTCATGGTCTTAAACACATAAATGTGGTCTTTGTCTGGATGTTGGTCTTATGCAAGTTCTCTCTCTCCAGCATGCTCAAGATAATAATCACTCCACTCCACCTAGTCTGTGCCATAATGTTGCCACTAAGGAGAATTTGTTGATTGCAATTTGTTTTTAATTTAAACTTACTGCCCAAACCGGGGCTGTATATATCCCAATTCTTACTCCAATCTGGAATGTTCAACTGCCTGCAACCGCAGTCATGTTCCAACCACCCTACCAATTCAGGAGCGCTGGGACACCCACGGTTCTCCACCGAAACACTTGCTGGCGTACAGCCCTACAGCTGCTTGTTTTCACGTCGCAGACCACAGGTAAGCTTGCACAGAGCAGCGTCAGAGGAGGGATCTTTCAGTCTTACGAGCGCCCTTCACATTCAGTCTTACGAGAGCCCTTATCAGCCAGCAGCGGTTGCACAAGAGCAATAAAACGCAGATCCCTGTCTGACTGAACCCTCCCATACCCTAGGCACCAATTGTGCATCGCCCTGTGGAGCTATGGGCCACAGTCAGCTATGGGCCACAGTCAGCACTACACACGGTCCGGATTAGATCCGAGGCTGTGAGGCTCATCCATACACCACAGTGTGGGGGCTTAACTGAACGAGCCTTCCAGCAGCCCCGCAAGTTTCTTTTGTTGTTTATATTGGAGCGGTCTAGCCCATTGCTGCCTCGTGCCATGGCCATAAAAGAGGAAATTACAACTGTTCACCTAATGGACCCCCAAATTACAAATCATTTAATTATTATCTGTCTATTAATCCAAAATATAGCTGAATACAATCATGAATCACCCATGCATACCTGCATAATAGCTATATTATCATATCTAGCCAAATGTTTTTGTTTTTTTACCAAAGCTAACAAGCTAACAAGCTCAGAAAAAAGCTAAAGAGGAGAAATATTCCAAATATCGTTATCAATAAGTTGTTGCTCTTTCTGTTCTTAGAATTTTACTGGGGGTATATCTTTGCTTTCTAAATATAACATTCTTCAACCCTCATATTATGTTGATATTTTATGATGCCTTTTATGTTTGGAGTCAAATTGACCCCTAACCATATATGGATATTGCGAATTCCATTTAAAGGTGCATACAAAGTCAAAACAGCCCAGAAAAAGCAAAAGAAAGAATTATTCCCACACTGAAATCAAAGTTTTATTAGCAGATATTCAGTCAAGGAAAAAAAATGTTTAGTGTCATATGAACTGGTAAAGTAAAAAGGCCTGGCTGGAGATAACGTGCTGTCAATGCAGGATCTCCCGTCACACGAACTGTTAAAGTTCAAGCCTTTCCGCATTGGACGAGCGCATTGCTTCCATCTGCCAAGCACTAGGCTATGGTCTTCCTCTCAGCCTGGAAATAAATAAAATCTTATTCAGTTCTTCATCTTGTTCGTGTTCTGTGCTTGTGATATGTAGTTTTAAATCCCCTAACCCCTAGTGATGGTAAACGGCAATTTGACAAATATATTCTTACCGTAAGTGTAGGGACAACGGACTACATTTCCATTCATTTCACAGGAAACCCAAAAGACATTTAAAACACGGCCACAGCCAATCATGTCTCTTGGAAATACGAGACACTAAGGGTCATAAAACTAAAACAGATCAGACTGAACGCATTCCAGTCTGTCCCCCCGAATCCTATTCACTTCTCTTCCATCTCCTCTCGATAGTGCTGCACAAGAGGCAGCACTCCATTTTTGTCTCCCCGTTTGCTAGCTACACAGCTACAAAGGTGGATCTCCATTGCACCAGCAACACCGCGGCAGCAGCATCAAAGGCCGCGGAGAGAGACGCAAACGGGTTAGCTTGCCCACGGCATCTAACCATAGAACTGAACTAACGCAACTCCGACCGAGGTGTGTTCCAGCCACGGACAAAGACGCAGGCGATAACCAGACGACGTCGGACAAAGACGCAAACCAGGAAAAAGACAAAGGAGACGCCCTGACCATCCCTCACGGACAAGCCAGCTGTAATCGACTCACCGCGGACTTCAGTAAGACTGATCAAACATCCCAGGCTTAGCTTAGGATTTTAGTCTGAACTGTTTATCGGTAATTTGATTGTATCTCGCCTTTGTGCGATAATAGCTGTATAAACGTGTTGCGCTGGTTAGCAAGCTAGCCGGCTGGCCTACCGTTTCATTGCTAATGTGGTACCACTAACTAACCCGAGCAGGCCTCACTGGTTTGCCCCTCTATCCTAACACTGACTAACATTCGTGTGATATGATCTAATTTTAGTTTACTGTAGATGGTTAACAGTATTTCCGTGAACTTATTTATCAATAACCACCATCGTGCTGCGACAGTTAGCTTACTCCACGTGATTCCTTTGTTCCCTGAACGCACATGTGGCATAGGCCTATACACCGACACACACACACACACACACACACACAAATGCTACAATACGCACTGTTGGGTAAGTGAGGATTAGGTAAAAGGTGTATTTTCTGAATCCAGCGGTTCCAACAGTCAATACCCTTGTTAAAACGTTCGGCACTCTGAATACTGAACACAAGCGATATTGCGTGCTTGAACCCTTCACTTAACCTACATTCAAAATAAGCTTTACGTGATTTAATTTAATAATTATTATTAAGAATTACAATCATCAATTAAATCGCCAAATTCGTTAATAGGTAAGTCGAACAGTAACCTGGTGGATCAACCAACAAGCCAAAACAAAGTCTAAATCAGGTCTTGAGATTAAACAATTTTATTAAATGAAAAACATTCAATTAGAATAATGGCTGGAAATCATACATTCACTAAGGAATGTAGGCTGACTACTTATAATTTACCAAAGGGAAGACATTAAACCAGACATTAATTAGAAGATACCAGGAAAGAGAGAGATAAGCCAAAAATTGCCAATATTATTTACCCTCCAGCTGAACAGGAACAGGAACAAGCGGGGGCACCTACACTTTAGAAAAGCGACTTAAAAACATGGGCATGGTCTTATGTTAAAAGGTGGTGGTACGGATGTGGGGGGGCAGAGTGCCAGTTTTACCTCCTAGAACCCCAGTGTGGTTACTGGCAGTCCTTTGGCTGTGGAGGGCCACAGCGTTCAGCAAACCGGAGGCATCCTGTCATCTTGCTTCTTCCGCACGTGGATGCCCCTTAACCACGCCCGTCTCATCTCTGTCCAGGGGTCTATGCCAGTTTTGGCTTTGGTTCCCTCTCTGGGCAGCTGGGCTGATCGTCGCTCGTAGGCATCCAATCCATCACTGCTCTCCGAACACTTCTGATGTCGGAAAAGGGCTCTTGCACTTTCCCTGGATGACGTGTGTGTGCGAAGTTTGCAGGTGCGGCTCGGGGGTGGAGAGACAAGGGTGGGGGAAACTGTTGTTCTAACTTGGCTGCTTTCATCTTGCTTTGGAGTGCAAGACAACACTCTGGCGGAGACTTTGAGGGCCAGAGGAGTCGTAAAACGGCCGGGGGTTGGCTTCCTGCTCCGTTTCTCCCGGGGTCTCTTTACAGCACTGATAGGGGAGCGAGGCTTTCGCAGAAGTCCCCCTATCTCCTCCATCACAGGAACTGTGGAAGTGGGAGAGTCCACAGAGCACACCCCTTCTGTCTGTGCAGCAGACAGAGGTTCCCCGGATTCAGCAGGAGAGGAAGAAAAGTCCACAAGGGGTGGGGTGGGGTCCTCGGCCTGGGGGGACTGGTCTGTGGGGGCTGACTCCACCTGCTGGGTTGCGTAGACCTCTCCACCTGGCAAGGCTGATGGGCCTGTAGAAGCCGGTTCCGCATCCTGCGGTTCAACGGTCTCCTCACCAGGCTGGGCTGCTGTGTCTGCAGTAGCCGTTTCTGCCTCCAGGGGTTCGACGGTCTCCTCACCAGGCTGGGCCGCTGTGTCTGCAGTAGCAGATTCTGCCTCCAGGGGTTCGACGGTCTCCTCACCAGGCTGGGCTGCTGTGTCTGCAGTAGCAGATTCTGCCTCCAGGGGTTCGACGGTCTCCTCACCAGGCTGGGCTGCTGTGTCTGCAGTAGCAGATTCTGCCTCCAGGGGTTCGACGGTCTCCTCACCAGGCTGGGCTGCTGTGTCTGCAGTAGCACATTCTGCCTCCAGGGGTTCGACGGTCTCCTCACCAGGCTGGGCTGCTGTGTCTGCAGTAGCAGATTCTGCCTCCAGGGGTTCGACGGTCTCCTCACCAGGCTGGGCTGCTGTGTCTGCAGTAGCAGATTCTGCCTCCAGGGGTTCGACGGTCTCCTCACCAGGCTGGGCTGCTGTGTCTGCAGTAGCAGGTTCTGCCTCCAGGGGTTCGACGGTCTCCTCACCAGGCTGGGCTGCTGTGTCTGCAGTAGCAGGTTCTGCCTCCAGGGGTTTGACGGTCTCCTCACCTGGCTGGGCTGCTGTGTTTGCAGTAGCAGGTTCTGCCTCCAGGGGTTCGACGGTCTCCTCACCAGGCTGGGCTGCTGTGTTTGCAGTAGCAGGTTCTGCCTCCAGGGGTTTGACGGTCTCCTCACCAGGCTGGGCTGCTGTGTCTGCAGTAGCAGGTTCTGCCTCCAGGGGTTCGACGGTCTCCTCACCTGGCTCAGCTGAGAGGACTGCAGCAGCGGATTCCACGTCCTGTGGGGTCACATCCTCTGTGGTGGCTGGTGTGATACAAGACACAGAGCTGTTTCCCCCAAATTCCTCCAGGGAAGGGGGGCTCACCAGGGGGGCGGCTACATAGTCTGTAGAGGTGACAAAATCCCCAGAATTGTCCAAGCCTGAAGGGGGTGGGGATGAGTCAATGGAGAGTGGTGTACTGTCCTCGGTGGGGGGTGGTGCCTGGGTTATGGCTGGAATGGCGCCTACCAGTGCAGGCTGTACTGCCACAGAAGAAACTGGTTTGGCAGTAACTTCTGACTTACATTGGTGCTTTTCCCAAGCCAGTTTCCACATTTGGTTTATCTCCTCCCATGCCTGCTTTCACCGCCGGAGGTAGAGAAAATGTTGTCTTTTCTCTAGGTACGACCTTATCCCTTGTACAATCCTGCGCTTGGTTCCATCACTATCTGGAGAAATCAGATAGTCCAAATACTCAGTTCGCAGGTTGTAAAGTGCCTCCTCCTTCAGCTGGTCCATTGCATTGAGCTGTTCCGCAAATTTTGGGCACTGGGCTATCAAATATTGCCGTTCTGATATCATGAGATACCACTGCTGATCCAACCTTGACTGGCCAGGGAATGCTGGTAGGTCAGCAGTGGAGGGTAAATGAGGCATCTCTCTCTTTGTCTGGTATGCCATAATAATATATATATATTTTTTCAAAATAAAATCAATCAATCTAAGACCAGTCAATTAGAAAAAGATTTGAACTTGTCTCAGAGTTTACCGCAGTTTACTCAATAATACAATTTTGTATGCTATAGGACAACCTATCTTGGTGGAACCTCCAATTATGTCGGGTAAGTGAGGACTAGGTAAAATGTGTATTATCTGAATCCAGCGGTTCCAACAGTCAATGCCCTTGTTAAAACGTTCAGCACTCTGAATACTGAACACAAGCGATATTGCGTGCTATAACCCCTCACTTAACCTACATTCAAAATAAGTTTTACGTTATTGTAATTTTTTTTTAAATTTTTTTATTTGTTTCTGATTTTTCCCCATTTTTCTCCCAATTTAGTAGCCAATTGAACCCCTATTCTAATTCAATTTCCCTCCGTGTAGCAACTGCTAGAGAACCACTCCTACGCAACCCTGTCAGCCGGTAGTAGGAAGGAGGTCGCCATGTCCTCTACAGGGCGCGACTCCTCGAGCTCCTGACCGTGAATCCAGCTCGCCCAGGGCTCGCGTGCAGTAATTCTCTCTGAGCCCCTCCGGCCATGCTCGGATCTGGCAGGACCGGGGCGCGAACCCCGATCCTCGGAGCATAACTGCACCGACTGAAAGTCGGCGCTCTTACCGTTGTACCACGCGACGGCCCACGTTATTGTAATTTAATAATTATTATTAAAAATGACAATCATCAATTAAATCGCCAAATTCTTTGATAGGTAAGTCGAACAGTAACCTGGTGGATCAACCAACAAGCCAAAACAAGGTCTAAATCAGGTCTTGAGATTAAAGAATTTTATTAAGCGAAAACAGTCAATTGGAATAATGAATTGAAATCATACATTCACTAAGGAATGTAGGCTGACTACTTATAATTTATAAAATGGAAGACATTAAACCAGACATTAATTTGGATATACCAGTAAAAGAGAGATAAGCCAAAAATTGCCAATATTATTTACCCTCCAGCTGAACAGGAACAAAAGGAAACGCACGAGGAACCAAAAAGAATGACTTCTTCACCAAACAAACTCCACAATTGACTCAATTATTTTTCTGCAGTACACTCATAAAATACCTTGACAGGGAGGGGATCCATGCCCTGATTGGGTTAAGATGTGGGGGAGGGGGGGGAGAGGGGTCATTTATGACAAAGACTGGCTTATCTTTGATGTTGGTGGGGGTTAATGTGTAAGAGAGAGACAGAGAGCGACAGAGATAGAGAGAAGGGGGGTACTTTACTTATAAATATCTAAATATTAGACATCCTACAGCACACAACACAATATGTCTATTTAGTAGAATGTAATATTCATGTTTTTTTTCTTGTTTAATAAATCTATTTTTGTTAAACCTAGTGTCTGTTTTGATGTCGTATGAACACGGGAGCTGAGTCAAACCTAATCATTAGAATGTAATACCTTCAACCCTTATGAATTATTAGTTATTAGTGTTTTGGTGGTAAATTGAAGTAGTTGCAATTATAATCCATAATAATCAAATGAGACTGTAGGAACATGTAGGAATATAGAGGCATGTTCCCTACATAAGTCAGCCGTCTCTCACATCAGTGTTCTCTAAACAAGTGCCAACTGAAGTTCCCCTCAGAATGAAGCTGTCGTGGGTCCCACCAGGCCACCGATAAATCACAATGTATGAACATACGCACAAAATACAAAAAAAAATCGGCCTTTCCCACATGGTTTGATGAATCCGGCGTAAAATCTTCCAACCTGGTCTCACAGCCCATTCGTATCTATTCTACGAAATTCCAGTCCCGAAAATTCATACTTATTTTACGAATTAGCGATTGCACACCACGTGACTTTACGATTTTCTCCGATGAATTACGAGACAAAACGGAGATCCACCATTTTTATTTCACGGTCAAATAAAGCGAATGGGTAAGCTGCCGGTATTGTACTTATAGTTTATACTTATAGTTATAGTACATTCATAGAATACCTTTCTTATTTTGTAATTGCATTTTAATGCAATATGATGTATAATTCTCGAGCTTCTTCATCTCTGCTTTATCTGTGTGGGTTGCTATTTATAGGCTAGTCTTGTAGGCTATTGCTTGTATTAAACTAGCTGAAGTTAGCTAGGTCTGTTCAGATCAGTACATACTGCATAGGCTGCAATATGATGGATTTAGCTTGTGAACTAGCCATCAGAGCGTGTCGTTTTCGGTTCTTTTGAGACGTATAACATCAGAAAACCGAGCATATCTGTAATGGAAACAACCGCGTCTCCCCGTTAACTTCTGTAATGAACTGCGATTCCCATGATTCTGTGCGCTGTCTGTGTGTATTGCCCATAGACTGCAGAGACGTGACGGGTTGACCACAGAATTGGGTTCATGCCCCAATGAGCAGCTCCCATGGGAATCCATGAAACTGGTAAGCGGAAGCTGCCTCCAGTTTTTTTTTTATCTCGATGGTTGAACTTTCATTCATAAAACCAACAAAAAAAAAAGTCTGCCAGTCTGCAAATAACAGGATTCCTAAATGCTATATGCAAATCCCATATGCAAAAGGTCTATAAAAATCTTTTAAAAATCACATATGCCATATACAAAACTTAAATAAAATAAATATGTAGTAGAGAGCTAGCATATACATTTCTTGCTAAAATTAAATAGTTCCCTAATACATGGTACTCCTTATAAAAAAAACATTGTATAAGAATTGTATAGAAATATATAATATAATAGGCTACTAATCAACATGCTTTTTTTAAAAACTTTGCAAGTATGATCATATATGATTTTTACAGACCTTTTGCTTATGGGATTACCTTCGTAAGCATTTAGGAATCCTGATATTTGCAGACTGGCAGACTTTTTTTTGTTGTTGGTAGTTTAAGCCAGTTTGGCCAATCTCTCAAGCATGGTACACAGCAGATATAGAATGTACAAAATACGCACTGTTGTTATTTATAATAATAATAATAATAATAATAATAATAATAATAATGCAATTTTATTTAAAGCTTTTTTTACAGCAAAATCCTATTACACAGTTAAAGTAAAATATATAAAAACAATGGATAAATAAAACAAAAGACTAAAATGAACATGAAAAATATTCTCAAATCCAGAAGCTTGAGAAGCAATGCAATAATAATGGTATATAATGTAAGGAAGACTTAAAATTCAGTAATTAGACTATCAGTTTCCTTTTCAATTTAGAATTAAACAAATTTTGTAGGCTGATAACCACAATGATAATTTTCCATGCCAAATAAGCGTTCATGCGCGGCTCTCAAGCCTACAATACTTCGGCATAACCAGCAGGTAATGTGCGTATGTCAAGTGAAGACCTGACGTGGAGCTACGACCATTTCCACGGTCAAATGGAGTCACGTTGAAATTTTATAAATCACTACTTTGTCGTGATTTTTTACATACGCCACACGTAAGATCAAATTTGATCAAAAGTACTTTTTATAAATGAGGCCCCTGGTCTTGGCCCTTCTGCCCTTCTGACCATCTTCTGGCATAGACTCAAGACTCGCCTGTTTAGATTGCATCTTTGCTTCCTGAATTAATTGTTAGCATGCAAGTCTTGCTTTTTGTAATAGCATTTTAGGGGCATGTTAACAGTGATTTATACATCAACACTTGCCATGTTACTGACATTTTAGTTAATGTATTATTTAGACTTGTACTGTTTTTTTTTTTCAGTATACCATTATTTTTTTATTGGACATTTCTCTTATATAGCAGTATTTCTCATTCCCCCCCTCTACCTAACAGGTCAAGGAGAGGATATCAGCCTGCCTGGCTGACATTTCTATGTGGATAGCTACTCATCACCTGAAGCTCAACCTTCACAATACGGAACTGCGCTTCATACCTCACAGGACCTCCCCACTGCAAGCCCTCTCCATCACCGTCGACGGTACTATGGTGGCTGCCTCCCGCTCTGCAAGGAACCTGGGGATGGTCCTGGATGACCAGCTGGACTTCATGGAGCACATCAGGGCAACAGCACGGTCCTGCAGGTTCCTCCTGTACAACATCAGGAGGATTCGACCATACCTGACCACCTACTCGACCCAGCTTCTGGTCCAGACCATGGTTATCTCACGCCTGGATTACTCCCCCCAAAGTTTTCACACATCACCCCCCTGCTGAGGTCAGTATACTGGCTGCCGGTTGCCGCCAGGATCAGGTTCAAAGTTCTGACCCTGGCCTACGCTGCAGCCAAAAGGACAAGCCCTTCCTACCTGCAAGACATAATACAACACTAAACTCCAGCTCGACCACTTCGCTCTGCTCGTTCGGACTGCGGAGCTTCTCCACCCTAGCTCCCCAGTGGTGGAACAAACTCTTCACTCCTCTACGTTTTGATCAAACACTGCCTGCACACCTCTTCAGAAACTCACCTTGACTGTTTTTAGCTTGTTTCCTGTTCCTTAATTCTTTGTTGATTTTATAGTTTATAATGTCTTGTTATCTTAGCCATAGCTTACTGTGTACTATACTCAATGTTCATGACTATGGATAGCTGCTATGTTATGATAAGAAATTAGCTCTATCTGAACTGATGTCATTGACCTTCGGTATGCACTTATTGTGCGTCGCTTTGGATAAAAGCATCTGCCAAATGAATGTAATGTAAATAAAGTTTATTATTATTATTATTATTATTATTATTATTATTATTATTATTTTATGCAAACTTATGCACTTTTTGCCTTGTAAGTCGCTCTGTATAAGCGCATCTGCCAAATGAATAAATGTCTGTATTGATACACTTCTGTAATGTGATGGACCCTTTCTAGATTAAATAAGCTCAATGTCCAGCTAATAAAAGCTTGAAGACGCTGAAGTTCAATACGTCTCTGAGTGAATTAATACAAAATTTATTTGACAGTGCATTGTGTACACCATATATTGATGTATTGTAAATTATCTCTTCTCTTTCAAAACCTGATGGCCAATATACAGCATATAGTAATAATAATGTTTATCATTTTAGTCATATAAAAGTTAGAAATTATATATACCACAACATCTGATATTGATTACAATGAAAACACCAATTTAAAATGGGTAGAAAATTATTTTTATATAATTACCAATAAAATCTCAGATCATAGGATAGACTACATTAACAATTTTCTTTTTTAAATATATATATTATTTTACATACAGCTGACACCCTTGTCATTTTTATGTATTTAAAGGGAATGCTTTCATTCCTACAAAGCTTTCACACTAGGCTACTGCATGCTGTTCACTACTGTCTGCTTATTAATTATCAACCTGCTGGATTTGGAAAGCATTATAAATGTCTAGAAGTAGCTAAGATAATTATCTAAGTATTAAAAGTTGGGTTCATGTGAGTAGCGTGGTCCCATTCGCAATAAACGGAGGGCATCTTCGTGTGTGTTTACGGTTGTATCAAACTACATTTCGGCGCCATTTTATTGCTTTGCGCTAAGGAAAGTATTACTGGGAATTGTAGTTCTTTTTAACAAATATATTCCCTGTATACGTAATTATCTAGGAATTGCTATTGTATTATCTACCTAGCAAGCCAGTTATGCTAGCTACGTTCAACCAGATCTAGGTACCTAGCTAGCTACGCCTGTTTTAGCTGCTGGTAGACAGGATATACATTTTCAATATTAATAGCTTAATATTAATATTAATAGTCAAAAGTAGATGGCAGTCCTATATTGTCTTTTTTACTGAAATGTTCTTATGACTGATGTTTTCTGACTCGGCTTGATCCTAAGAATCACCTCGGAAAGTGTTGTACATTAATTCTGAAATTTAAGTGGCGCCCCCCGTTGAAAGCATATACTGCACTTTTTTTTTGTAGCTAGAGATCTGGTTCTGATATTATTTGTAGTATGTCTAGAGGTGGTCTAGATTCCGACATTTCAGCATGATACATCATTCGGTGTACAAATGGCGAGTGCCCAAAATGTTCAAAAATCACATTTTCAAGGGGGCGCTACAGAGTCTGTGTTCATGCTAGGGGTCTAATTTTTGGTGTACATGCTAGAGGCCCTGATGAGACTCAGTTAGCAAAATGTCATGCTTCTACGATTTTGGGAAGCTGAGTGCAGTGTTCAGCAGTAACCCAAAATGACCTATGAACATTCTAACAGCCTTCATAGATCTATTTTTCATCATTAGTCAAATTAATTAGGACAAGTTTAATTTATGCTTACATGTAAATATATATGTCACAGGGGGTGCTGAGTTGTCCTTGTATGCTAAATTTGGGATGCTTGGCTGCCTTTGTGCTTCAGGTAGGAGGAGTCAAAGTTTTTAAAAAATTGAGATTTGTAGGTGGTGCTATAGAGCGTCTATGTGTGCTAGGGGTCTGTTCTTTTGCTTATGCAATGTAGACCATGGATATATTAATAGTTCCGAATTTCAAGCCTCTAGATTTTAAGGAACCCATAACCCTAATCCTACTGTTGTGACCTTTGACCCTTCCATAGCTCTTGTATTTAATTTCATAGTTTACAATTTGGGTATATTTATATTCTAATTAATCCATGTCAGGGTGGTCAACATGCCAGAAAATTGCAGTATCTAGCGTAGCTAGCATAACTGGCTTGCTAGCTAGATAATACATTAGCAATTCCTAGATAATTACGTATATAGGGAATACATTTGCACAGAAAACTACAATTCCCAGCAAGACTTTCCTTAGCGCGAAGCAATAAAATGGCGCCGAAATGTAGTTCCGCTTGATACAACACACACGAAGATGCCCTCCGTTTATTGTGAATGGGATCACGCTACTCACATGAACCCAACTTTTAATACTTAGATAATTATCTTAGCTACTACTAGACATTTATAATGCTTTCCAAATCCAGCAGGTTGATAATTAATAAGCAGACAGTAGTGAACAGCATGTAGTAGCCGAGTGTGAAAGCTTTGTAGTAATGAAAGCATTCCCTTTAAATACATATAAATGACAAGGGTGTCAGCTGTATGTAAAAAAAATATATATTTAAAAAAAAATGTTTTTAATGTAGTCTATCCCATGATCTGGGATTTTATAATTTCGTAATTATATAAAAATAATTTTCTACCCATTTTAAATTGGTGTTTTCATTGTAATCAATATCAGATGTGGTATATACAATTTCAAACCTTTATATGACTAAAATGATAAACATTATTACTATATGCCGTATATTGGCCATCAGGTTTTGAAAGAGAAGAGATCATTTACAATACATCAATATATAGTGTACACAATGCACTGTAAAATAAATTTAGTATTAATTCACTCAGAGACGTATTGAACTTCAGCGTCTTCAAGCTTTTATTAGCTGGACATTTATCTTATTTAATCTAGAAAGGGTCCATCACATTACAGAAGTGTATCAATACAGACATTTATTCATTTGGCAGATGCGCTTATACAGAGCGACTCACAAGGCAAAAAGTGCATAAGTTTGCATAAAATAATAATAATAATAATAATAATAAACTTTATTTACATTACATTCATTTGGCAGATGCTTTTATCCAAAGCGACGCACAATAAGTCCATACCGAAGGTCAATGACATCAGTTCAGATAGAGCTAATTTCTTATCATAACATAGCAGCTATCCATAGTATAATATCCACATTGAGTATAGTACACAGTAAGCTATGGCTAAGACAACAAGACATTATAAACTACAAAATCAACAAAGAATTAAGGAACAGGAAACAAGCTAAAAACAGTCAAGGTGAGTTCTGAAGAGGTGTGCAGGCAGTGTTTGATCAAAACGTAGAGGAGTGAAGAGTTTGTTCCCCCACTGGGGAGCTAGGGTGGAGAAGCTCCGCAGTCCGGACGAGCAGAGCGAAGTGGTCGAGCTGGAGTTTAGTGTTGTATTATGTCTTGCAGGTAGGAAGGGCTTGTCCTTTTGGCTGCAGCGTAGGCCAGGGTCAGAACTTTGAACCTGATCCTGGCGGCAACTGGCAGCCAGTAGACTGACCTCAGCAGGGGGGTGATGTGTGAAAACTTTGGGGGGAGTAATCCAGGCGTGAGATAACCATGGTCTGGACGAGAAGCTGGGTCGAGTAGGTGGTCAGGTATGATCGAATCCTCCTGATGTTGTACAGGAGGAACCTGCAGGACCGTGCTGTTGCCCTGATGTGCTCCATGAAGTCCAGCTGGTCATCCAGGACCATCCCCAGGTTCCTTGCAGAGCGGGAGGCAGCCACCATAGTACCGTCGACGGTGATGGAGAGGGTTTGCAGTGGGGAGGTCCTGTGAGGTATGAAGCGCAGTTCCGTATTGTGAAGGTTGAGCTTCAGGTGATGAGTAGCCATCCACATAGAAATGATAGCCAGGCAGGCTGATATCCTCTCCTTGACCTGTTAGGTAGAGGGGGGAATGAGAAATACTGCTATATAAGAGAAATGTCCAATAAAAAAACAATGGTATACTGAAAAAAAAAACAGTACAAGTCTAAATAATACATTAACTAAAATGTCAGTAACATGGCAAGTGTTGATGTATAAATCACTGTTAACATGCCCCTAAAATGCTATTACAAATAGCAAGACTTGCATGCTAACAATTAATTCAGGAAGCAAAGATGCAATCTAAACAGGCGAGTCTTGAGTCTATGCCAGAAGATGGTCAGAAGGGCAGAAGGGCCAAGACCAGGGGCCTCATTTATAAAAAGTACTTTTGATCAAATTTGATCTTACGTGTGGCGTACGTAAAAAATCACGACAAAGTAGTGATTTATAAAATTTCAACGTGACTCCATTTGACCGTGGAAATGGTCGTAGCTCCACGTCAGGTCTTCACTTGACATACGCACATTACCTGCTGGTTATGCCGAAGTATTGTAGGCTTGAGAGCCGTGCATGAACGCTTATTTGGCATGGAAAATTATCATTGTGGTTATCAGCCTACAAAATTTGTTTAATTCTAAATTGAAAAGGAAACTGATAGTCTAATTACTGAATTTTAAGTCTTCCTTACATTATATACCATTATTATTGCATTGCTTCTCAAGCTTCTGGATTTGAGAATATTTTTCATGTTCATTTTAGTCTTTTGTTTTATTTATCCATTGTTTTTATATATTTTACTTTAACTGTGTAATAGGATTTTGCTGTAAAAAAAAGCTTTAAATAAAATTGCATTATTATTATTATTATTATTATTATTATTATTATTATTATTATTATTATTATAAATAACAACAGTGCGTATTTTGTACATTCTATATCTGCTGTGTACCATGCTTGAGAGATTGTGTTGGCTTAAACTACCAACAACAAAAAAAAGTCTGCCAGTCTGCAAATATCAGGATTCCTAAATGCTTACGAAGGTAATCCCATATGCAAAAGGTCTGTAAAAATCATATATGATCATACTTGCAAAGTTTTTATAAAAAAGCATGTTGATTAGTAGCCTATTATATTATATATTTCTATACAATTCTTATACAATGTTTTTTTTATAAGGAGTACCATGTATTAGGGAACTATTTAATTTTAGCAAGAAATGTATATGCTAGCTCTCTACTACATATTTATTTTATTTAAGTTTTGTATATGGCATATGTGATTTTTAAAAGATTTTTATAGACCTTTTGCATATGGGATTTGCATATAGCATTTAGGAATCCTGTTATTTGCAGACTGGCAGACTTTTTTTTTTGTTGGTTTTATGAATGAAAGTTCAACCATCGAGATAAAAAAAAAACTGGAGGCAGCTTCCGCTTACCAGTTCCATGGATTCCCATGGGAGCTGCTCATTGGGGCATGAAGCCAATTCAGTGGTCACCCCGTCACGTCTCTGCAGTCTATGGGCAATACACACAGACAGCGCACAGAATCATGGGAATCGCAGTTCATTACAGAAGTTAACGGGGAGACGCGGTTGTTTCCTTTACAGATATGCTCGGTTTTCTCATGTTATACGTCTCAAAAGAACCGAAAACGACACGCTCTGATGCCTAGTTCACAAGCTAAATCGATTAATAATCATATTGCAGCCTATGCAGTATGTACTGATCTGAACAGACCTAGCTAACTTCAGTTAGTTTAATACAAGCAATAGCCTACAAGACTAGCCTATAAATAGCAACCCACACAGATAAAGCAGAGACGAAGAAGCTCGAGAATTATACATCATATTGCATTAAAATGCAATTACAAAATAAGAAAGGTATTCTATGAATGTACTATAACTATAAGTATAAACTATAAGTACAATACCGGCAGCTTACCCATTCGCTTTATTTGACCGTGAAATAAAAATGGTGGATCTCCGTTTTGTCTCGTAATTCATCGGAGAAAATCGTAAAGTCACGTGGTGTGCAATCGCTAATTCATAAAATAAGTACGAATTTTCGGGACTGGAATTTCGTAGAATAGATACGAATGGGCTGTGAGACCAGGTTGAATCTTCATACTAAATTTCCGCACATATTTATGATCGTTTGATGAATGAGGCCTGATGACTCTTAGTTGATCACCCACAAAGTGTGAAATGATAACACGTGCAAACACCTCGGCTGCGCACACAAAATAACACCCCTTATTTGGGATCTTAGTAAATCGACCCTTCAGTCTTGTGATTTTAACAGAAAACAAAAATAAATTCATGTTCTAATTGATATTCATAAATTGTATTTAGCGGCATTTTGAATTTAAGAACGTGGTACGCGTGGTAAAGTTTGATTGCAGGTAGGCTACAAACAAAACTCAGATACGAAAACGATGAACCCCAAAATACATACAAAACTGCTAATAGAAACGATTTACATAAATTAATTCTGCTCACGTTTCATGAGTGATGCCCCTTGTATGGTCTTTTGACTAAATAAAAGCAGCGATTAATTTTCTAACCTATTGTGTACTAGTGTCATGTTATTGTGTAGGTCTTGTCAGGTTTGAGGTAGACAGGTGTTTATTAATGATTTAAGTAGACCTTTTACAAACATAATGCTGTATTTAAACAAATGTTCTGAGAAACTAGGAAGTTTTCGGTGAAATGACATGAAGGTAACTTAAAACCAATATCAAAGAACATTCTTGGAACGCTTTCACAGAACATAGAACCTAAGATAAAACATTCCAGCAACATTTTAAAAACCTTCCAAGAATATTTTGTAAAAATCTTCTAAGAATTGTTGTGTACAAGAATGTCCATGAAGAACCATGAAAAAAATGTTTTTGAAGAATGTTCTTATAACTTTGGAAAAAACAACAACAAAAAAAAACGTTCTGGGAACATTTAAAAAACTTGCCATAAAAAGCGCTCCCAAAACATTCCAAGGTAATGTTCCCATAACCATAACAGGAATGTTCAGGGAACGTTCTTGGAACCAAAAATTGTTCGCTGGATAGCTAGCATTAACACAATAGCAGCAGCTGACTTGACCATTATAGTTTTCCTAAAGCATCGATGCATAAGTTATTACCCAACATGATCAAATCTGTATAAAAAATACATTGCAGTAAGTTATACCAGGGTTATGTCTCTTACCGTATTGAAGCTGGGATTGGTACAGCGTGTGGAGAATCTGGCTCAGCGAAGATTGACGAGTCCTTCCACAACCACTGCCAGTGTTTTTTTATTGATATGTCAGGATTGAAAATGTGTCCTCATAATGCCAACATCTCGCATCCTTGTGGTTAAAGCAAAGCCGACTTACAATTTATTCAGAAATCAGGCATTTTTTGTGATAGTAAGGAGATCTTAGCCTGATCAACGGATTAGAAAAGTACATGCCCAATATATCAAGCAGTTTCTTCTAGTAGCAAGCACATGTACAATTTATCTGCAATTAACATGTAATGTTAAACAAATGTTCTTTTAAAACATTTTGTAACCTGCCATCATCAATGCCCCAACGACGTTGTAAAAATGTTGCAGTCCGAACGTTCCATCTTTGTTAACATGCAACGTTACAGGAACGTTCTTGAGAAAGCCATTTTGTAACTTGCCATCAACAATGTCCCAACAAACGTCCTAAAAATGTTTCACTCAGAATGTTCAATATTCAGATTCAAAAACATTATTGTCCATTAATGCAGGCAAATAATGGAAATATGTATTTGGCAAAGTGCATAGCTCACATAAAAAGACAACACCCGAAGATTAAAAAAGTAGACAGTTAAATGTTAATGTCCACAGGTTCCTACTTTAATTGCTGTTGAGCTGGTAGTGGCAGTGGGGATGAATTATATTTTATAACAGCACTTCCGTTCAGAGGGGACTCTGAACCTTAACCCAGAGGCCATCATCTCAAAAGAGATATGAAGGGGGTGGGAAGCGTCATTCAGGATCTGTTCACTGCTTTTGCATGGTGCTCTGGGGGCTGGGTCTGTTTGTAACCAGTGAATTAGATTCCCTGGTTAACTACTCTGGAGAGCTTAGCTTTGCTCCTCACAGACAGGTGACTGAACCAGGACACAACATTGAAAGTTTCACTTTCAGTCAGTGCTTGGTAAACGCTGCTCAGGATAGGCCTACATGTACAGATAAATACTGCCATCTAGTGGTGAAAAAAGAAACAACGTCTTAATGCAACTGAAGGGTCTATCTGCAGTGTGCAGGCGCTTAGGGAATTAGCCCAGCGTGAAACGGTAAGCGACTTGACACATTTTTACAAAACTGTCAGTTTTATATTGTTGATTTTTGCTAACTGACCGTGTACATTGGTCTTGTTAGCTAGCTGTTAGCCTAGATAATGGCGGACAACTCGTTAGCCTAACGTTAACGTTAGTTAATGGCGGAGAATTCGTTTGATACTTCGTGTTCGACGTTCTTTCTGTTAGGTAGTTTGCAAACCATGCAACTGCATGCTCTGAAAGACTGCGGTAAAGTTAGTTTTATATTCGATGTTCGATATTCGATATTCAGACGTCAATAGCTCTTCAACAGAACAAGCCAATGAGCTGAAAATAACAGCTCTAAATCAAAGGAGCTCAGAGAACGCGGCAAACGCTTAGTTTGATCTTTCATCGTTATTTTAATATTACGGAAAATATCGTTAATAACTTCGAAATTACAAAGGTGATACAATCCAGAACAACTGTGTTATAATGTGGGGGCTTTCAGCACCAGGGCACAACATTTAATTTATCCATTAGGCCTAAGATTTATTTCTAAACAATATTTATGTGTTCGCAACGATTATTCTTCATTTTGAGGCTCGGACTGCTCAAGCCAACAAGTAGGGACCGTCTAAAAAGTGCGTAATTGTTTCAGTTAAAATGTCAATCGCTTTTTTGTACGAACCATTTGTTTTAGGGCACAAGCTTTATTTTCCCGTTAATTTGGGTTCATTTAATTTTTATAAAGTTTTTTTTTGTGATATTACACCTACAGAAAAAGGTCAATAGTTCTGATATGACAGCACGAACATGCTGAAAACCACTTGCATATTGATCAGGGAACTCTCTTTTTCAGATTTCCACAATAGGAATTATTAGGAATGAACTGCTGTTACTGTAAGACAGGAATTGACACCCCAGGGTACCTAAAGAGAACACGGTACCGGGAAGTGACAATCTTTGTAATCTTTCAGAGCTGTAAAGTCACGCGTCTGGTGCCGGGATGTTTGCTGGGACCATCTGGCCTCAGGTTTACGGTGTCTGAGAATGTCCTAGGATTTTATGATCCTGGGAGAGACTCTGATCTGTTTGAAACTCCCGCGCACGGACAATGCAAGACTGCCCCCGCCTGACGTCACTGAGGCATCCTTTTCATTCAAATCACAGCATGGTATAACAGTACAGACTGCGTTGGTTTTCCTAAAGCTTAAAAACCTTAAAATGTGATGAATGTTTATGCTACATTGTACAGTATATACTGGAACTAATCCTGACACTGGAACATACATTGTACACTCTTTTTCCAGAGGAACAAATATATATTGTTCAGTTTCTCAGTGTTGCATGAATAAATACACACAGTTAATGTACCTGACTGAACAGGGGAAACTAGGGTATAGTGTAATGTTCTTCAACAGGAATCCTAGGACTGTTTGTGGCATTAATATTAATCACATTTGAAAACTATGCAGAGATGGGATTCTCATGACAACGCGAACGTAGACCTATTCATGTGTGATATCGTTTTGATGGTCTCGGTGTGTGTGGTGCAATGGTCTATATTTCCTAGATGATCAACATGTAGGAAATATATATTTCATAACTCAGGAGTAAACTGCCGCTGTGGAATTATACCACGGGAAACTCTTTCTGCCAAACCCCCTGTGGAGGGGGGACGAAAGGTGCAATATTAGCCTTCTGGCCAGTTTATGGTTTTACGATCATCCACAGCCAGAACAAACACAGAGTTTGGGCATATAATCAAAGGAAGCAAAGAACTAGGGGAAGCTGTAGCCAGACTCTCCCGCACATCTCACTTTGTGTATTGTGTGTAGTGAATTGCCAGGTATGAATTAATATTTTTCTATACTCTATTTTTAATATGTTGTGTTGTGATTTGTAACTATGATTTGATTATTTTAAAGTAAAGAACCTACCTGGTAAACTGTTAACCTTGATTTGTGTGGTTTCTCTGAAAAAGACATTCTATCTCTGTTAACACGGTAATGAGTTGATTAATTTCCTCAGTCTGGGATACCCCCTCTGCTGATCTAGGGAGATTGACTAGTTAAGCTTAATGTATCACGGAGTATTGCACCCGTAGAACTCTGTCTTAAGTTAGATCATCTCCGCATAACTTTTATACATGTTGAGAACGGGCGTTGTCAATATTATCTTCTCGGGTCCCTGAGCCTTTAAGATAGGCTATACCTTATGAAGTGGCCTCCTCCGCAACCTCTGAGATAAATGGAGACATCTAGTCAGCCGTGAGTGGTGTACATAAACGGCCGTATGTAGCACCCGGTGGAACCGGCGCATCCAGTTCAGAGAACAGGCTCAAGAGTACGAGAGTACTTTAACAAATCAATTATAAATTCTACATTGAAATTATATATTAATAATTAAATTGGAGTCAGATTTATACGAGTATGGAATCAGCGTTGGTGGCTGACCGTTAATATAATATACACAGGCTGCCTTTTTGGGTAAGCTGGAGTCAGCTTGCAGACCAGACTAGAGCGGGAGGCAAAGTGGTACTATTGTCTCTGACACGTGGTCAATTACTAGCTGATCCCGCAAATTTAAAGAAGCAGTCTCATCCGGTTGTAATAACAGTAACATTTCAACACTCTTACCTTTTCCCACAGCAACAGCGGAAAATATCACGTTTAAACCTTCGTTCCGGGCTATTCCCTCATTGGTCTAGCTGCGAGGGATTTACATTACCATATCAATAGATCTTAGATTAGAGATAAATGTTTCTTAGGTTATAATGTGTATACCAGTTAACTTTACCGCAGTCTATTAAGGTATGTATTGAGAACCAAAAAGCATGAGCAATGAATTCCATTGCAATCTCGTTCAATTTCAGTTTATCTACATCTATTTATTCCTGAATGCTGAGAAAAATGGTGGAGTCGAAAAGGGTTCAAGTTGACAACAACCCATGACGATACATATTTTGATCTCTTTACATAACTCTTTATCTTAATCTTAATCTGTGGAAAATAATAGAAAAATAGGAGACTTGTTTTCAATAGCTTCCAGGACACATGGATAATAATTTAACTTCTAATCCCTCATAGGGCACACCTATTGTAATTTTCACTATGTGCATATTTATTTATTTATAAATATTCATGAAATTCTAATTATATTATAATGGAAAAATTATAGATGTCTATTGTTTTAACAGGAAAATAATGGATTCTTTTCAATGGATTCCAAGTCACATGGTCCAATGACATAACAGTGATAGTAATAAATGCTACTCTTAATCCTACTTAGGGCACACGTCTTGTAATTTACACTTTGTGTATACTTATTCTTTAATGAATATTTTAATGGAAAAGTTATACTTTCTTTTCAATAGCTTCCAGGTCACATGACCCAGTGACTAAAATCCAATGCCAAATAATTCTACTCTTAATCACACTTCGGGCACACGTCTTGGAATTTTCACGTTGTTTATATTTATTTTTTAATAAATATTTGAATGGAAAAATAATAGATTTCTGTTGTTTTAATAGGAAAATAATGGATTATTTTCAATAGCTTCCAAGTCACATGATCCAATGACATAACAGTGATAGGAATAAATACTACTCTTAATCCCACTTCGGGCACACTTCTTGTAATTTTCACATTGTGCATGGTTATTTTTTAATAAATATTTAAATGGAAAAGTTATACTTTCTTTTCAATAGCTTCCAGGTCACATGACCCAGTGACTCAAATCAAATGGCACATAATTCTACTCTTAATCACACTTCGGGCACACTTCTTGTAACTTTCACTTTGTGCATGGTTATTTATTAATAAATATTTTAATGGAAAAGTTATACTTTCTTTTCAATAGCTTCCAGGTCATATTACCCAGTGACTAAACTCTAATGCCAAATAATTCCAGTCTTAATCCAATTTAGGGCACACTTCTTGTAATTTTCACATTGTGCATGGTTATTTTTTAATAAATATTTTAATGGAAAAGTTATACTTTCTTTTCAATAGCTTCCAGGTCACATGACCCAGTGACTCAAATCCAATGCCAATTAATTCTACTGTTAATCACACTTCGGGCACACTTCTTGGAATTTTGACATTGTTTATATTTATTTTTTAATAAATATTTTAATGGAAAAATAATAGATTTCTGTTGTTTTAATAGGAAAATAATGGATTCTTTTCAATAGCTTCCAAGTCACATGATCCAATGACATACCAGTGATAGGAATAAATACTACTCTTAATCCCACTTAGGGCACACTTCTTGTAATTTTCACTTTCTGCATGTTTATTTTTAAATAAATATTTGAATAGAAAAGAATAGATTTATATTATTTTAATAGGAAAATAATGGATTCTTTTCAATCGCTTCCAAGTCACATGATCCAATGACATTATGCTAATAGTAATAAATTCTACTCTTAATCCCACTTCGGGCACATGTCTTGTAATTTTCAGATTGTGCATGGTTATTTTTTAATAAATATTTAAATGGAAAAGTTATACTTTCTTTTCAATAGCTTCCAGGTCACATGACCCAGTGACTAAACTCCAATGCCAAATAATTCTACTCTTAATCCCATTTAGGGCACACTTCTTGTAATTTTCACATTGTGCATGGTTATTTTTTAATAAATATTTTAATGGAAAAGTTATACTTTCTTTTCAATAGCTTCCAGGTCACATGACCCAGTGACTCAAATCCAATGCCAATTAATTATACTCTTAATCACACTTCGGGCACACTTCTTGGAATTTTGACATTGTTTATATTTATTTTTTAATAAATATTTTAATGGAAAAATAATAGATTTCTGTTGTTTTAATAGGAAAATAATGGATTCTTTTCAATAGTTCCAAGTCACATGATCCAATGACATAACAGTGATAGGAATAAATACTACTCTTAATCCCACTTCGGGCACAATTCTTGTAATTTTCACGATGTGCATGGTTATTTTGTAATAAATATTTTAATGGAAAAGTTATACTTTCTTTTCAATAGCTTCCAGGTCACATGACCCAGTGACTCAAATCAAATGGCACATAATTCTACTCTTAATCACACTTAGGGCACACTTCTTGTAATTTTCACTTTGTGCATGGTTATTTATTAATAAATATTTTAATGGAAAAGTTATACTTTCTTTTCAATAGCTTCCAGGTCACATGACCCAGTGACTAAAATCCAATGCCAAATAATTCTACTCTTAATCCCATTTAGGGCACACTTCTTGTAATTTTCTCTTTGTGCATGTTTATTTTTGAATAAATATTTTATTGAAAAAGTCATACATACTTTTCAATATCATCCAGGTCACATGACCCAGTGACTCACATCCAATGGCATATAATTCTACTCTTAATCCCACTTAGGGCACACTTCTTGTAATTTTCACTTTCTGTATATTTATTTTTTAATAAATATTTTAATGGAAAAATAATAGATTCACGTTGTTTTAATAGGAAAATAATGGATTATTTTCAATAACTTCCAAGTCACATGATCCAATGACATAACAGTGATAGTAATAAATTATATTCTTAATCCCATTTAGGGCACACTTCTTGTAATTTTCACTTTCTGCATGTTTATTTTTAAATAAATATTTGAATAGAAAAGAATAGATTTATATTATTTTAATAGGAAAATAATGGATTCTTTTCAATCGCTTCCAAGTCACATGACCCAATGACATAACAGTGATAGTAATAAATTCTATTCTTAATCCCACTTAGGGCACACTTCTTGTAATTTTCACTTTCTGCATGTTTATTTTTAAATAAATATTTGAATAGAAAAGAATAGATTTATATTATTTTAATAGGAAAATAATGGATTCTTTTCAATCGCTTCCAAGTCACATGACCCAATGATTTAAAGCCAATACCAAATAATTCTACTCCTAATCCCACATAGGGCACCTCTTGTAAATTTTAATTTGTGCATATCTATTTTTTTATCAATATTTTAATGAAAAAATGATAATTTATTTTCAATCGCTTCCAGGTCACATGACCTAGTGACTCATATCCAATGCCACATAATACGACTCTTAATCCCACATCAAGCACACCTCTTTATATTCTCAATATTTACTTCTTTATTTTTTTATATATATTTTAAGGTCACATAGGAAAATGTTGGATTCTTTTCAATAGATTCCAAGTCACATGACCCAATGACTTACAACCAATACTGTGACGTTCCGTTCCCATCCAGTCCGTTTTCCCGGTTTTGTCATGTCCCTCCGTGTCTTGTTGGATTCCTTGTCCGTGTTTTCCCCTCTGCTTCAGGTTGGGCGTTTCCCCTCTGTTTCGCTCTCTTGATTTCCCACTTTAGTTTCCGCCTATCGCCTTCCCCGCTCGTTGCATACATTCCTCACCTTTGTGTGTAGCAATCACTCCCGGTTTCTTTCCGCACCTGTTCCTTATTGATTCCAATCTCACTCCCTTATTTAACCCACCTGCTGTCTCCCCTTCTTTGTCGGTTCATTACGTGTGTTACCGTTCTGACCCTGTTACAGTTTGTTAACTAACCTCACTCGTTGTTAATGCTTCTCGTTCTTGGTCCTGTGCTTGCTAATCGCTTGGTTGTGGGATTATATCCCCTTACAGCTTTTAGTTCACCTGAACTGCGGTGTGGTAGTTATTCTCCCCTGACGTTTTCTGTTTTGCATGCAGCTAACTTGTCTCCCTCTAACCACCAGCTGTCCCGGCTTCCATTCATCCGTTGCAGTGTCTGTTCCCCGTGTTTGTGTTTGTGTGTTGCGGTACCTCCTACTCTAGCTCGCGTAGGACCCGCTGTGGAATTAAATCCTGGCTACCCTCCAGTTGTTCCTGTCCGGCCGTAGCTACCCCCACGTTCTACGGTTACGGTTCCGGGAACCCTGGAACTCAGCCAGCTCCAACCGGACCTACCTGAGCTACGCCACACCACCCAGCTCTGCCGAGTTTCACCGGCTACCTACCTGTATTACCACTGTACCTCTGTGAGAACCTCCCGGTCCTTTTCCTACCTAAATTCCAAAATTAACTACCCTCTGCTTTCTGTCCAGTACCGGAGTAGTCGTCCCGGTCCAGTTCCAGTCCTGCCGTGGTGTGTAGTTCACCATCCATTAAGGTCCAGTTCCGGTTTGGAACAAGTTCCGTTCCTGTACCCGTTTCCTGAGTGGACCTCCCGGTCCAGTTCCTGTCCTGCCCTGGTGTGACGTTCACCACCTGTCCAGTCCAGTTCCGGCTTGGAACCCGTTCCGGAGTTCCAAGTCCAGCTCCGGCTTGGAGCAGTCCGTATCGGACGTTCAGCTACTACCCTGTGTGATACTGTGTATTCTCTTTCCCTGTACAGTTTTGGGACTACCCCAACACTTAAATAAATACCCCTTCCTTTGATTCTGCCTCAGTCGTGCATTTAGGTCCAAACCTTCCCCAGGATCGTAACAGAATGAACCGACCAGATAAGGACCTAGCCGACTTCTTGTCCCTGATCCACCCCGCCTTCGGCCATGCAGTAAGGCAGTACGAGCACGAACTTGCCCGCCAGGATGCTCTGGACGAGCACCTGAGCCATTGCCTGGGTGGGAACCAAGGCCCGGGCGATGCAATCATCGCCGGCCTTCAGGGCGAGGCATTCGCCGTCAACACAGGCCAGTCTCCAAGGCGACGCCGTCGTCGTCCCCCCCCGACCGGTCTCCTGGGCGAGGCAGCCTTCGCCGCCGGCTTCCAGGGCGACGCAGCCGCCGCCGCCGGCTTCCAGGGCGACGCAGCCGCCGCCGCCGGCTTCCAGGGCGACGCAGCAGTCGCCGCCACCTGTTTCCAGGGCGACGCGGCAGTTGCCGCCTCCTGTTTCCAGGGCGACGCAGCCGTCGCCGCCTCCTGCCTCCAGGGCGATGCAGTCGTCGCCGCCTCCTGCTTCCAGGGCGATGCAGCAGTCGCCGCCACCTGTTTCCAGGGCGACGCAGCCGTCGCCGCCTCCTGTTTCCAGGGCGACGCAGCAGTTGCCGCTTCCTGTTTCCTGGGCGATGCAGCAGTCGCCGCCTCCTGTTTCCTGGGCGATGCAGCAGTCGCCGCCTCCTGTTTCCAGGGCGACGCAGCCGTCGCCGCCTCCTGCCTCCAGGGCGATGCAGTCGTCGCCGCCTCCTGCTTCCAGGGCGATGCAGCAGTCGCCGCCTCCTGTTTCCAGGGCGACGCAGCCGTCACCGCCTCCTGTTTCCAGGGCGACGCAGCAGTTGCCGCTTCCTGTTTCCTGGGCGATGCAGCAGTCGCCGCCTCCTGTTTCCAGGGCGACGCAGCCGTCGCCGCCTCCTGCCTCCAGAGCGATGCAGTCGTCGCCGCCTCCTGCTTCCAGGGCGATGCAGTCGTCGCCGCCTCCTGCTTCCAGGGCGATGCAGTCGTCGCCGCCTCCTGTTTCCTGGGCGATGCAGCAGTCGCCGCCTCCTGTTTCCAGGGCGACGCAGCCGTCGCCGCCTCCTGCCTCCAGGGCGATGCAGTCGTCGCCGCCTCTTGCTTCCAGGGCGATGCAGCAGTCGCCGCCTCCTGTTTCCAGGGCGACGCAGCAGTTGCCGCTTCCTGTTTCCTGGGCGATGCAGCAGTCGCCGCCTCCTGTTTCCAGGGCGACGCAGCCGTCACCGCCTCCTGTTTCCAGGGCGACGCAGCAGTCGCCGCCTCCTGTTTCCAGGGCGACGCAGCCGTCGCCGCCTCCTGTTTCCAGGGCGACGCAGCAGTTGCCGCTTCCTGTTTCCTGGGCGATGCAGCAGTCGCCGCCTCCTGTTTCCTGGGCGATGCAGCAGTCGCCGCCTCCTGTTTCCAGGGCGACGCAGCCGTCGCCGCCGCCTGCCTCCAGGGCGATACGTTCATCGCCGTTCCTGTCCGGTTCCGTTCCAGCCGCCCGCCTCCGGGATGATGTCGTCGCCGACCTCCTGGGCGATGCAGTCGCTGTCGCCACCCTTCAGGGCGATGTAATCATCGCTGTTCCTGTCCAGTCCCCTTCCAGCCCTCCTGTCCGTTCCCCTTCCAGCCCTCCTGTCTGTTCCCCTTCCAGCCCTCCTGTCCAGTCCCCTTTCAGCCCTCCTGTCCGTTCCCCTGCCAGCCCTCCTGTCCGTTCCCCTGCCAGCCTTCCTGTCCGTTCCCCTTCCAGCCCTCCTGTCCCGCCACGTTCCAGCCCTCCCGTCCCGCCACGTTCCAGCCCTCCCGTCCCGCCACGTTCCAGCCCTCCCGTCCCGTCACGTTCCAGCCCTCCCGTCCCGCCACGTTCCAGCCCTCCCGTCCCGCCACGTTCCAGCCCTCCCGTCCCGCCACGTTCCAGCCCTCCCGTCCCGCCACGTTCCAGCCCTCCCGTCCCGCCACGTTCCAGCCCTCCCGTCCCGCCACGTTCCAGCCCTCCCGTCCCGCCACGTTCCAGCCCTCCCGTCCCGCCACGTTCCAGCCCTCCCGTCCCGCCACGTTCCAGCCCTCCCGTCCCGCCACGTTCCAGCCCTCCCGTCCCGCCACGTTCCAGCCCTCCCGTCCCGCCACGTTCCAGCCCTCCCGTCCCGCCACGTTCCAGCCCTCCCGTCCCGCCACGTTCCAGCCCTCCCGTCCCGCCACGTTCCAGCCCTCCCGTCCCGCCACGTTCCAGCCCTCCCGTCCCGCCACGTTCCAGCCCTCCCGTCCCGCCACGTTCCAGCCCTCCCGTCCCGCCACGTTCCAGCCCTACCGTCCCGCCCCGTTCCTGTCTTCCAGTCCCGCCCCGTTCCAGTCATCCAGTCCCGCCCCGTTCCAGTCATCCAGTCCCGCCCCGTTCCTGTCATCCAGTCCCGCCCCGTTCCTGTCATCCAGTCCCGCCCCGTTCCAGTCATTCAGTCCCGCCCCATTCCTCTCTTCCAGTCTCGCTACGCCGCCGGCCTCCTGAGCGGTTCCGCCCGCGCCGCGGCTGGCCTCCTGAGCGGTTCCGCCCGCGCCGCGGCTGGCCTCCTGAGCGGTTCCGCCCGCGCCACAGCCGGCCTCCTGAGCGGTTCCGCCCGCGCCACAGCCGGCCTCCTGAGCGGTTCCGCCTGCGCCACAGCCGGCCTCCTGAGCGGTTCCGCCCGCGCCACAGCCGGCCTCCTGAGCGGTTCCGCCCGCGCCACAGCCGGCCTCCTGAGCGGCTCCGCCCGCGCCACGTCTGGCCTCCTGTGCGGTTCAGTCCGCACTGTGGCCGACCTCCTGAACGTTCCTGCCCTCTTCCTCCGGTGGTGTTTCTGTTGGACGCCAGGAGGCGTCCTTTTTAGGGGGGGGGGTACTGTGACGTTCCGTTCCCATCCAGTCCGTTTTCCCGGTTTTGTCATGTCCCTCCGTGTCTTGTTGGATTCCTTGTCCGTGTTTTCCCCTCTGCTTCAGGTTGGGCGTTTCCCCTCTGTTTCGCTCTCTTGATTTCCCACTTTAGTTTCCGCCTATCGCCTTCCCCGCTCGTTGCATACATTCCTCACCTTTGTGTGTAGCAATCACTCCCGGTTTCTTTCCGCACCTGTTCCTTATTGATTCCAATCTCACTCCCTTATTTAACCCACCTGCTGTCTCCCCTTCTTTGTCGGTTCATTACGTGTGTTACCGTTCTGACCCTGTTACAGTTTGTTAACTAACCTCACTCGTTGTTAATGCTTCTCGTTCTTGGTCCTGTGCTTGCTAATCGCTTGGTTGTGGGATTATATCCCCTTACAGCTTTTAGTTCACTTGAACTGCGGTGTGGTAGTTATTCTCCCCTGACGTTTTCTGTTTTGCATGCAGCTAACTTGTCTCCCTCTAACCACCAGCTGTCCCGGCTTCCATTCATCCGTTGCAGTGTCTGTTCCCCGTGTTTGTGTTTGTGTGTTGCGGTACCTCCTACTCTAGCTCGCGTAGGACCCGCTGTGGAATTCAATCCTGGCTACCCTCCAGTTGTTCCTGTCCGGCCGTAGCTACCCCCACGTTCTACGGTTACGGTTCCGGGAACCCTGGAACTCAGCCAGCTCCAACCGGACCTACCTGAGCTACGCCACACCACCCAGCTCTGCCGAGTTTCACCGGCTACCTACCTGTATTACCACTGTACCTCTGTGAGAACCTCCCGGTCCTTTTCCTACCTAAATTCCAAAATTAACTACCCTCTGCTTTCTGTCCAGTACCGGAGTAGTCGTCCCGGTCCAGTTCCAGTCCTGCCGTGGTGTGTAGTTCACCATCCATTAAGGTCCAGTTCCGGTTTGGAACAAGTTCCGTTCCTGTACCCGTTTCCTGAGTGGACCTCCCGGTCCAGTTCCTGTCCTGCCCTGGTGTGACGTTCACCACCTGTCCAGTCCAGTTCCGGCTTGGAACCCGTTCCGGAGTTCCAAGTCCAGCTCCGGCTTGGAGCAGTCCGTATCGGACGTTCAGCTACTACCCTGTGTGATACTGTGTATTCTCTTTCCCTGTACAGTTTTGGGACTACCCCAACACTTAAATAAATACCCCTTCCTTTGATTCTGCCTCAGTCGTGCATTTAGGTCCAAACCTTCCCCAGGATCGTAACAAATACCAAATAATTTGACTGCTAATACCACATAGGGCACACCTCTTGGAATTGTCAATATGTACATACTTATTTTTTAACAAATATTTGAATGGAAAAGTAATAATTTCTTTTCAATAGTGTCCAGGTCACAAGACAAAGTGACTCAAATCCAATGGCATATAATTCTACTCTTAATCCCAGATAGGGCACATCTCTTGTAATTTTGACCGTGTATAATCAATATTTTAATTGAGAAATAAAAGATTTCTGTTTTCTTAATAGGAGAATAATGGATTATTTTCAATAGCTTCCAAGTCACATGAACAAATGACATATACAGTCAAGCTGGAAAGTCTGTCTTTCACCTTCTCCACGTTTTATTACGTTACAGACTTATACTACAATAGATTGAGTTCATTTTTTGCCTCAAACATCTACACACAATAGCCAATAATGACAAAGTGAAAGCAGGTTTTTAGAAAATATGCAAAAAATGAACTCAATCTATTGTAGAATAGGTCTGTAACATAATAAAACGTGGAGAAGGTGAAAGGGGTGTGCAGACTTTCCAGCTTGACTGTAATTTATAATAAAAAATGCTACTCTTAATTCCACATAGGGCACAGCTCTTGGAATTTTCAATATGTGCATATTTATTTTTTAATAAATATTCAAATGGAAAAATTATATATTTCTGTTTTAATAGGAAAATAATGGATTATTTAATATAACGCGGACAGAAGGAGAACATGCAAACTCCACACAGAAAGGCCCTCGGCCGGGATTCAAACTCAGTGCTCTCTTGCTGTAGGGCGACAGCACTATCCACTGCACCACCGTGCCGCACGGGCACCCAAGGCCGGCCCGTCCTATAGGCCATATAGGTGGTCGCCTAGGGCCCCTGAAAGGGTTAAGGGCCCCCTCGTAGTTAAAAAAAAAATTAATAAAATGTTTTTTTGTTTTTTTACAAATAATAATCGCCACGTTGCTTAACGTCCGAGAGAAACATTGTGACTGGTGAAATGAGGTGTCTGCAAAGATGATTGAATGATGTCTGGCGAATCACCTAATTTCACCAGTCACCTGACTGGGGTGTGCGTGGGCTGGGCTGGGTGGGCTAGATCGTCAACTGAGAAATATACTGTGAGTTATACTGGGAAATATACTGTGATTTATACTGAGAAATATACTGTGATTTATACTGAGAATTATACTGTGTGAGCTATACTGAGAAATATACTGGGAACTACTGTGGGCTATACTGCCAAATATACGTTATAGCACTATAAATAAATATTTTAAAAGTAATATCATTGTTGCCTGTCCGATTTTATTTGTATTATTATTTGCATTTTCAAGATCTCGTCTAGGGCCGGACCCACGGGCCGGCTCTGCGGGCACCTATCAAATCCTCTAATCAGGGAGCGCAGGCTTTGAAGAAAAATATAAACGTTAGTCTTATGGATATGTCGGCTAAGTGAGGATTAGGTACAATGTGTATTTTCTGAATCCAGTGGTTTCAACAGTCAATGCCCTTGTTAAAACGTTCGCCACTCTGAATACTGAACATAAGCGATATTGCGTGCTAAAACCCCTCACTTAACCTACATTCAAAATATATTTTACGTTATTTCATTTCATAATTATTATTAAAAATGACAATCATCAATTAAATCGTCGAATTCTCTGATAGTTAAGTCGAAAAGTAACCTGGTGGATCAACCAACAAGTCAAAACAAAACAAGTCTAAATCAGTTCTTAAGGTTAAATAATTTTATTAAATGAAAAAACAGTCAATTAGAATAATGACTTAAAATCATACATTCAATAATGAATGTAGGCTGACTACTTATAATTTACAAAAAGGAAGACATTAAACCAGACATTATTTAGAAGATACCAGTAAAGAGAGACTGATAAGCCAGAAATTGCCAAAGTATTTACCCTCCTCCAGCTGAACAGGAACAAAAGGAAATGCACAAGGAACCACCACCACAAAAATAAAAGACAAACTTAATTCACCAACTCCACACTGAACTGAGGCTTCTTTCCTTCGGCCCCCATAAATACCTTACTCCACAGGAAGGGCATCCCTGCCCTGATTGGGTTAATGTGTGAGAAAGGGGGGGGGGCGGTTATTTATGACAAAGACTTTAGGATTCCCTTTGATATTTGTGGGGGTGAGTGAGAGAGAGACAGAGACAGACATAAGGTGAGGGGGGAGAGGGAGCAAGAGATGGAGGAGCCAGATAGTTTTACCTATATCTAAACATTAGGGGCTCTATTTTAATAAACCAAACGCAATGGTGAACGCAAGAGTAATCGCTTGGCGGTATCGCTCTGAGGGCGTGTCGGCGAGAAATTTGGTAATTTCATGACGGCAATCTTGGCGCACCTTATGGCGGTATTGCTAAAAGGCTGGGTTTAAATGTCCAAGGTGTGTCTCTATGGTAGCCAATCAAATTGTTGTTCTCATGCTTTAAAAAAAAGCCAGTTGGAACGCAATCGCTCCATGCAATTTCATAATGAGCAACCCAAACGCACTGGACCGTCAACGACAAGAGCGATTTTCCGCACAGGAATCAGGCATACTTGCAACAGAAGTACAGGCTAGGACTGTAGTAATTTATGGATCACAATCCACACCACCTCGTCTCCCAGAAGTTCGGAAGGCACGGGAGGAGGTGGCGAATGCGTTAATTAGCCTACATTAGGTGATGTAGGCATAATTATGATTCAAATGGTAGGCTTATGATTCAACTGTGTCAATGTGTAATTTATATATTATAGGCTATTGGCCTACATGATCGCAAGTTTCTTGTAAGCTGTCCTGTTTTATTCTAGTAGTTTAAATTAAAATTAATTAATTAATAATAATTATAGGCTATTTGTTCATTAAATGGAAGTGTAATGTTGGCATCAGCTATAGACACTACATAGAACTACATGACGAATAAGTTGGCAAATTGCCAGAGTCTATTGCGTTCCCGCTAAGAGGTGGTTCCAGCTGATCATAACGCAATGGGTTTTCGTTGGTTCAAATTGTCACTGAGCCGAAAGTATTTTAGAACACGCCCCAGACAGCGCCACCCATCCCACTGCAGCGCAAGCGAAAGGATGTTATGTTGAGAATTTGTTGATCCTAGCGGTATTGCTGAGAAACGCCATAGCGCCAGTTTTAAGACGTTGATGCTGTCAACAAGCTTGCGTTTGACTATACCGTCCCCTTGCGCTGGTTTGAAAATAGAGCCCTAGATATCATACAGATATATACACACATGTTACACATCATTTTCTGTAAAAACCTGTCTAATTTCTTCCTTTGAGTAGCTTTGCCATGTAGCGATAAAACTCCCATTACAATTTTTGAGTTTTGTTCTGTTATTGTGCATTGCATTTTCTCATTGTTTACTAAATTGGGTTTTCCCGCCAGTCATCAATAAGTTGATTTTAACCAATAACTGAGTGAGTGTGTTATTACACAGGAAACGTCACATGTATGAGTTTAGTACATAAAATAAATAAAATAAGTAAAATATCACTCTGAATTCAAAGAAATAGATAATCATTGAGTCACTGATAATCAAACCACCCACTTTAGTTTATGGTACTTGATTGTTTTGTGTTGTGTTAACTATTTCAAGGGTTTTGATTATAATTCACTCTATTCTTATGAATGTGCTATACTATTGGGGTTCACAGTGTATATAGTCACTTTTTGTAACGAAAACACCATTGCATGAAATATTGGGGTGTATGGATCTCCATACCAAATTGCATGCTAATCTGATCTGATTAGTCTTATTGTCTAACACAGAAGTAATGACAGAACGATGTTCATTGTGTGGGTCTATAACATTGACTGAGGGCGATCAAGCAACTATTTGGGTAAGTGGTGTTGTATTCACTGATTTGAACACATATAATAATAAATACATTTTTATAATAATAATAATAATAAATAAAATTGTTCATTTGTAAAGTGTACAAGTGCATCGAATAAAACAGTCTTTAATAACAGTAATACCTTCCTGGATCAGTTACTCTGGATCTTTATGGTAATAAATTGTATAACATAGTCATGCTAGCCAAACCACTGTTGTACTGTAGTTTACCAGTAAACACACTATTCTTTGATGTAGAATAATGTTAAACTGATGAAATCTCTGCTGTGCCTTTACAGGTTGCTTGTGATCACTGCAACAGGTGGTTCCATAGACTATGCATCGGCATGAGCCTGGAGACTTATGTCCATGTGAAAAGAATGAAATGGGAGTGCAGATATTGCACATGAAATGACAAAAAAAAAAAAAGTTGTCACTAACTTTCTTGTGTAAAATATGTCAAAATGGAACTAATTAATGTAAATGGAAGTGGATTAATGGAAGTAATGGAAGTGGATTACAATGCAAGCTTACATGTAACATTGTTATTCACTTGCATTACTTCCAACAAAGTTAAAGCTGGAGTAGGCAACTTTCTCAACTGTCGCAAATGTTGTGAAAACATTTCGCAATTCATAACACCCATCAATGTTAGCTATCTAACGTCACCTGATGGTTCACAAAATATTTTTTATTCATGTAAATTGTTGAACAAGGCTACCATCTATCCCAGACAACATTACAGTTGCCTGATACGCCTAGCCCCAATTTGGTACTCTGCTGGACGTTTACAATAGGATGTTTTCATAACTGATAAATAAAGGAGAAAATAAAATTAAGGAGCTCATCTCTCAGTGAGCCAGTTTTACTGAAACAATACAATTGACAGTGATGGCTAGCGAAATTAATTGGAAAGCCAATTTTATAAAGACCTCAGATTCTGTATATAAACTTATGCCAGGCTGTAGTCCCGCTCGGCGATGCAGATAGGACTGGAAAGTCTCTTATAACCCTAGCTGTAGGCCTACTGTCATGTGAATGCGCAAAGTCAATGTCATTGTTGGATTGGTTCACGACGGGAACAGGCCTCTCTTTTTGATTGGTTCACGTCATGAGCCACTTTGTTTTGAAAGCAAGAATTTGGGCCGAATCCTTGGTTTTACAATGCAGAATTAGAGGTTATAAACAAAGAGAATGGTGCTGGGTTTCCCACAACTAAGAATGACCATTTCCCTATATCTGCCATTTAAACTACCAAAGTTTAAATGTGCACTATGCAAGATTTTTAGCCTTGTTGTGATCCTGTGTTTACAATCAAATAAGTCCTCCATTCTAAACCCCGCCCATTCACCTCCGTTGAGAGCAAGAAAAGCTTTCTACAGTCTAAGCTATGCAAGAAACACAGTTGAACACAGCAAGAAAAATGTTAAGCGAAGTTAAAATGAAAATAACATTTTTAGCAGTATATGCATTTTTCTATATGCATTGTTCCTCTCCGACAAACGCAGTTGTAATTGGGGATTCTATCATTCGCAACCTAAATGTTGCCAGTGGTTTTAACCCCTTTGCGCAGATGCCTAGTGACCAGGGCGCCAGCGCCAAGATTTTTCTCAACTGAGACATTTGTTGCTCCTGCAGCCAAACTATGAGTGGAAACAAGAAACTCCATGTTGTAGCTTTATTAGTATATGATTAGTGACAATTCTCAGTGTCACTACTTTTGCATAGCTAGTCCATTTAACAAGCAACCCCCCAACCAGTCTTGCCTGCAACTATACCTACCCATGCGTGACACAATGGACAATAGCATTTGTGTGAGTTCATAAAAAAAACAAAAAAACATTTCACCACCAAAAATTGGATTCCGTCATAGCAACAAGATAAAGCCAACAATAGCCCGATCGTTTGCCAAAATAGCTGTGAAAAACCAAAATGCTAAATAAACCTGTGCAATTATTGTCATTATCATTATACCACGTCATTCTATATCAATATCTGCGACGAGATATGAAATAAATATACAATCCTATCCTTGGTTTTTCAAAAAGAGATGTTCCTTTCAAAATTCAGTGGTCATTTATTGTCTTGGACAAGCTGTTTGAGATATACACACCAGTTTAGAACGCAATTAAACTATCTGGAACGTCTGCACGCAGAACCCCATATACTGTACCTACAGCTCTGAAGTATTTCACATCATTCCAGTTTTATTCACAATTGTCTTATCCGAGGACAGTATATCCTTCTCAACAAAGTTTGCAATTTCTTATTGGATGCTTTGAACAATAAATTACAGCCCAGCGTAACAGCATTTAAAATTGTATCAATGTATGATGCAAACAGCTACAGAAAACGCATTCTCTGGTGGGAGTTTTTCATCCTCGAGATGAAAGTAGTACTACTTGTATTATGCGGTTCTTCTCGCTGGATACGTACTGTATGTATGTTAGTTTTTCCACTGAATCACTGTCTTGTCCAGTAGGCTATGTTAGATATTGTTTTGTTCGCATTTTGCATTTCACACATTGTAGTGTATGCGTTCGTTGGTGGTTCAGTCATGTTTTATGTTTGATGTACCAATTTTCATTGAAGCTAGAACATTAGGCAGAATGAACATTGGAATGGAATTACAACATTCCAATTTACTGTGCGCTGATATGTGCTAGATGAATGTAAATTCATCTTCAATCAACTCCCATAAATAAAGGCTGATAAATACTTAAATATTATTATTATATTAGTGTATTAGTATATACGATTCATTAGTTGTAAATTATTTGCAATTGCTTTCGAGTCATTGGGTCATGTGACATGGAATCTATTGAAAAGAATTTATGATTTTTCCAGTAAACGTTTTTGAAAAATGTATAAAGTATAAAGTAAAAAATGTATTATGTATAAAGAAGCAGATATTGAGAATACAAACAGCGGTGCCCTATGTGGGATTAGCAGTCGACATTTTTATTATTGGTTTTATGTTATTGGATCATGTGATGTGGAAGCTATTGAAAATAATCAATTATTTTCCAATTATTAAAAAAAAAAAGTACAAATAGTCAAAATTACAGCATGTGTGCCCTATATGGGATTAGAATTATGTGCCATTGGATTTGAGTCACTGGGTCTTGTGACCTGGAAGCTATTGAAAAGAAATTATAACTTTTCCATTAAAATATTTATTAAAACATAACCATGCACAATGAAAATTACAAGAAGTGTGCCCGAAGTGGGATTAAGAGTAGAATTTATTACTATTAGCATAATGTCATTGGATCATGTGACTTGGAAGCTATTGAAAAGAATCCATTATTTTCCTATTAAAACAACAGAAATATATTATTTTTCCATTAAAATATTTATTAAAAAATAAATATAAACAACGTGAAAATTCCAAGAAGTGTGCCCGAAGTGAGATTAAGAGTAGAATTATTTGGCATTGGAGGTTAGTCACTGGGTAATGTGACCTGGAATCTATTGAAAAGAAAGTATAACTTTTCCATTTAAATATTTATTAAAAAATAACCATGCACAATGTGAAAATTAGAAGATGTGTGCCCTAAATGGGATTAAGAGGAGAATTATTTGCCATTGGATTAGAGTCACTGGGTCATGTGTCCTGGAAGCTAGTGAAAATAAAGTATAACTTTTCCATTTAAATATTTATTAAAACATAACCATGCACAACGTGAAAATTACAAGAAGTGTGCCCGAAGTGGGATTAAGAGTAGAATTTATTACTATTAGCATAATGTCATTGGATCATGTGACTTGGAAGCTATTGAAAATAATCCATTATTTTCCTATTAAAACAACAGAAATCTATTATTTTTCCATTAAAATATTTATTAAAAAATAAACACGCAAAAAGTGAAAATTACAAGAAGTGTACCCAAAGTGTGATTAAGAGTAGAATTATATGCCATTTGATTTGAGTCACTGGGTCATGTGACCTGGAAGCTATTGAAAAAAAAGTATAACTTTTCCATTAAACTATTAATTAAAAAATAAATATGCACAAAGTTAAAATTACAAGAAGTGTCCCCGAAGTGGGATTAAGAGGAGAATTATTTGGTATTGGATTTTAGTCACTGGGTCATGTGACCTGGAATCTATTGAAAAGAAAGTATAACTTTTCCATTAAAATATTTATTAAAAAATAAATATGCACAAAGTTAAAATTACAAGAAGTGTGCCCTAAATGGGATTAAGAGGAGAATTATTTGCCATTGGATTAGAGTCACTGTGTCATGTGTCCTGGAAGCTAGTGAAAATAAAGTATAACTTTTCCATTAAAATATTTATTAAAAAATAAACATGCACAAAGTGAAAATTACAAGAAGTGTGCCCTAAGTGCGATTAAGAGTAGAATTTATTACTATCACTGTTATGTCATTGGATCATGTGACTTGGAAGCTATTGAAAATAATTAATTATCTTCCTATTAAAAAAATAGACATCTATAATTTTTTCATTATAATATAATTATAATTACCATTAATATTCATTAAAAAAATTATATGCACAAAGTGAAAATTACAAGAGGTGTGTCCTATGTGGGATTAGAAGTAAAATTATTATCCATATGTCCTGGAAGCTATTGAAAACAAATATACAATTTTTCTATTATTTTATATTTTCTACAGATTAAGATTAAGATAAGGAGTTATGTAAAGAGACCAAATATGTATTGCTTGTCGGTTGAGGTCCCAAGTCAACTTTAGTCCTTTTCGACTTCACCCTTTTTCTCACCATTCAGGAATAAATAGATGTAGATAAACTGAAATTGAACGAGATTGCAATGGAATTCATTGCTCATGCTTTTTGGTGCTCAATACATACCTTAATAGACTGCGGTAAAGTTAACTGGTATACACATAACCAAAGAAACATTTATCTCTAACCTTAGATCTATTGATATGGTAACAGCAGTTAATTCCTAATAAATCCCTGTTGTGGAAATCTGAAAAAGATAGTTCCCTGATCAATATGCAATTGGTTTGCAGCATGTTTGTGCTGTCATATAAGAGCTATTGACTTTTTTCTGTAGCCTAGGTGTAATATCACAAAAAAAAAAACTTTTTATAAAAATTAAATGAACAGAAATTAACGCGAAAATAAAGCTTGTCCCCTTAACTCCATATTTCCTTTACCCTAAGACAAATGGTTCGTACAAAAAAGCGATTGAGATTTTAACTGAACCAATTACGCACTTTTTAGACGGTCCCTACGTGTTGGCTTGAGCAGTCCGAGCCTCAAAATGAAGAATTATCGTTGCGAACATCTAAATATCGTTTAAAAATAAATATTAGGCCTAATGGATAAATTAAATGTTGTGCCCTGGTGCTGAAATGCCCCACATTATAACACAGTTGTTCTGGATTGTGTCACCTTTGTCATTTCGAAGTTATTGACGAGATTTTTCGTAATATTAAAATAACGATGAAAGATCAAACGAAGCGTTTGCTGCGTTCTTTGAGCTCTTCTGATTTAGAGCTGTTGTTTTCAGCTCATTTGCTTGTTCTGTTGAAGAGCTATTGACGTCCGAAAATCGAATATCGAACATCGAATATAAAACTAACTTTACCGCAGTCTCAGAAAGACCTATATTAAATCATCTCTGTTTCAGTATGCCATGGTCGACTGTGTCAAATGCTTTAGAAAGATCGATAAAAAGTTAAACACAATGCTGCTTTTTATCTAAGGCGACTAACATAATTTAAAACCTTCATGGTTGCTGTAATACTGCTATGTTTTTTTCTAAAACCTGATTGGAATGTAGATAAAAAGGAATTACCAGAGGTGACAGCTTCGAAATAGGTCTGTAATTATTTAAGAGCGTTGGATCTCCCTCTTTTAATAGTGGGAGAACATACTGTATGCTGATTTCCAAATCCTAGGAATTTCATTACATTCCAGAGACAGGTTGAAAATATATGTGAGTGGTTCCGCTATAAAATCAGCTGCTAATTCAAGAAGCAGGGGTCAAGAACATAAGGGCCTGCAGGTTTTCTAGCATCTAGTGATTTCAGGGCTTTGTGTACCTCCAGCACTGAAAATGGTGTAAAGCTGAAAGTCTGACCACCACTCTTCGGTTCATCAGCACAGAGTGTTACAGAGACAGAGGGAGCAGAGTCAAATAGAGAGCGGGAATGTACATTAAAACAATTCAGCATTTCAGATTTGTCATTTACAGGAGTTTTTCATTACACATGATGGTAAATCTGCAGACTTACAGTTTCCAGACATGGATTTAATAGCCTTCCTAAACTTTTGAGGATCATTTATATTTTCAGTAGTAGCAGATAAATAAAATTCTGACTTGGCCTTCTTAATAAGAGAGGAGCATTTCTTTCGTAACTGCCTAAAAAGAAGCCAATCAGCATCAGACCCTGATTTCCTAGCCTTAGCCCAGACTGAATTTTGTTCATGAAATATACCTGATAGCTCACGGGAAAACCAGGGGTTATCTCTACTTTTCACTCTGTACCTACAAAAGGGGGCATGTTTATTCATAATTAGCAAAAAGCCATCATAAAAGAATGCCCAGGCAGTCTCAACATCAGGAATAAGCTCAATCCTTTTCCATTCAAAGTAAAGCAAGTCGTGTCAGAAACCCTGCTCAACAAAACTCTTCAGATTTCTCTTCTGAACAAAGCGTGGTTTTGTCTTAGGGATCTTAGTATTTCTAATAGCAACAACAGCACAGTGGTCACTTAAATCATTACAGAAGACACCAGTAGCAGAGTATTTATTAGGAACATTAGTCAAAATCAAATCAATTAGTGTAGATCTCTCTGGATGTTTAAGATTAGGGTGAGTAGGCGAGTTTATCAACTGGGTTAGATTAATAGAGTTACAGTATGCTTTAACATCATCAGATAGTTGAGTTTAAAGCCTTTAATTAAGAATTAACACATGAGCATTTTTGTGCATCTCTTTGTTTTATGTCTGACTTGTAGGATATTTTGGGGATGGAAGGGGGATTTGCCAGGGGTTCTACTCTGAGACAAAATATGCAGGGCTGTGCTCACAGTCCTGCATGGAGGAGTGGGCTACAGATTAAAGATCCAAGAAGGCAAGGTTTTTCTACTATTTGCTTACTTGATATTGTCTTCACTCACACATTTCTCTATTTCCTAGTTCACTGTGCTATCAATAGCAGTGCTGTCCACTACTTTACTGTGAGTTTGTTGGACCCAAACTGTTTGCCCACCCATTATTAATTGTTTTTATTCTCTTCTGTTCCTTTTGGCTTGGCCCTCATTAATGCCCCCCCCCCCCCCACCTCAGACTGCGGCGAGTGACCTCGGTGCCTCTCTCCACCAACATCACGACAACCCGTTTTGTGTTTTAGTTTGGATAAGTTCTCTCAAAAAAAATCTTTAAAAAAACAAAAAAACATCCTGTCTGTTTATATTTTTTCTGTTATTACAATCTTTATAATAATAATAACTTACTATGTTCTGATTATTTTTATGTTGTATATTGTTATCCATTCACTAAATAAATCTGAAGCATGTTGTGCTATAGTACTTGAATAAATAATAAATAATAATAATAATACCTTGCATTTATATAGCGCCTTTCACGACACTCAAAGCGCTTACAGTGACGAGGGGGAAACTCACCTCTACCACCACTCTGTGTGTGTGCGTGTATGTGTGTGGGTGTGTGTGTGTGTGGGTGCCTCTGTGTGTGTGCGTGTATGTGTGTGGGTGCCTCTGTGTGTGTGTGTGTATGTGTGTGTATTTATATATATATCTGTTTGTTGCGACCCCTGATTGTAATTTACGGTTGATTAAAAGATTATAAATGTGCCTTGCGAGTGAAAGACTCTTTTGCTGGCCATGCACTTCGCCACCCTAACCAGCCGTGCCTCGCCATGGTGGTTCCTCCCTGCCTCTAGCCTCAGGTTCCTGTTTTTTTTCTCTCTCCCATCTTGGTGCCCAGTAATACCCTACTCAAGGTTGAGTCAATTCTCTACCCTTATTGAAATGATGAACCATTAAAGTACTGTATTGTTCAGTTTAGCTCATGCTGTAATATTTAGAAATCATTTATTAATGGTAGTTTGAATCTACAAACAATTAATAACAGCTGCATTATTTAATGCCAATATAAGAACACAAAAAAATACTTTAAATTTAATCCCTGTTTTGATCATTTTATAGGCCTGCTATTTGTTAGGTCGTGTATTTGGTATTAACCTGTTTGGATAAAATACATTAAGAATAGATTTGTTACTACTACTGGTAACAAATGAAAGGTTAATTGGATACTTTGTTAACGTTGACAACTAACATTAACCTTACATCCTTAAACGTTAGTTGAAGCACGTCTATTTAATAAACATGGCTCCTTTAAGAGTTGCGTGTGTGACGTAACTCGGCTGCACCCGAGTTGTCAATCGTTTGTGGAGGTGGATACTAAAGTAGGACAAATTGCTGCGAAGTAGGCTAGCTCGTTACGACTGAAATGCCACTCGGTCGAAGACCGGGTGGGTTGAAACTAGTTCGGGTTGGACTGCAAATTATGCAAATAAATTAGCCCACCATTTAGACATCTGTTTAGCATGTAGGCCAAAGCTTTTTCGCGCCATATTTCATTTAATAAAAGACCTCAACGAATACTGAACGCTCGACACTTGAATTAATAAACGACCACATCATTTAAAAACCGACCACCGACTTTGACATAGTAATCAATCGCCTAAAATGGGCGGACAACGCATAATCTGTAACAGTAACTTCCCACATGTTACATTTGATCAAAATTTAAATTCTGACCTCACAGTCCTCACAAGGCTGATCATGTCTAACATAACTGTTATTCTATCCATAAATATCAAGGCTTTTATATGCCTATTATTGCTGTGTGGTAACATCTATTTGTTCCAAAAGTGTCAGAATTATTTTCTTAAGAATAACTTTATTAATGGCTGGGCTAAATATTACACCAGATGGAAAAGCAAAAACCTTTCCGTCAGAATCACATTTTAATATGGACGGTGTTTAATAAAGATACGTCAATTCAATTAATAGATTAGCTAAAACTAAATCCACGGATGTTAATGCTGAACCATCAAAATGTATTCGCCCACGTTACTTTTATTTATCTTTACCTTCATACCAAGTCAGAACTCAGTTATCATTTTCCTCATATGGAGTTAAGATCAGACCAATAAGTAGGCGACTGAATTTACGCTGGATTCACATCTGATGTCAGTGCAAAATTAATGTCTGTTCGATACCGTTTGACAAGAAGTTAGTTCTGTTTTCCTCTGTTTCAGCAACAGTTGTCAAAATGTAGCCACTCTTTTAATCTAACGACAGGGCCTGTGACTTCCGTCATCTCTGAAGAGGTAAAAATGGTGATGAAATTAATTTAAAAAAAGAATACAATAAAAATAAACACTGAAGTAGGCTAAACGTAAAAACTTTTTAAAAGTTATTTTTTAAATTACTATTTGGTCCCAAATGGGAAATTCAAAAACAGCCGAGGCTATAAGGCTACACCCAAACCCCAGTTTTCTGTTTTACTGAATTAAGCATTAGTGCGATGATACTTAGATTCCCATTCCTCCCCACACACCTTCATCTTTAGCTTCTATTCTCTCCACCCCACTCCCCAACAGGCTACTTACTCCCCACACCCCTTCACCTTTAGCATCTATTCTCTCCATCCCACTCCACAACAGGCTACTTACTCCCCACACCCCTTCACCTTTAGCTTCTATTCTCTCCATCCCACTCCACAACAGGCTACTTACTCCCCACACCCCCTTCACCTTTAGCTTCTATTCTCTCCACCCCACTCCACAACAGGCTACTTACACCCCACACCCCCTTCACCTATAGCTTCTATTCTCTCCATCACACTCCACCACAGGCTACTTACTCCCCACACCCCTTCACCTTTAGCTTCTATTCTCTCCATCCCACTCCACAACAGGCTACTTACTCAGTTCTTTTATTCAGGTTTAGTCCTTCTTTTACTCCGTGTTCTGTCTCCTCCGTTTTTAAAATGGCGTTTCAGTTTGAAATACTTTGTTCCTCTTTTGCAGGACTACCGCTTTTCATTTTATAATCTTTTTACTGGCTCATATGCATGGAAAATGAGGAACAAATAAATATTACAATAATGGCTGCATACAGGCAAGCGATAGCCAGAGAACTGAGACTCGTGGCTAAGTCAGCTGAAAATGAGGATCCAGACTTTGTGATGTTTCGTGTGGAGGTATTGATTGAGAGTTTGTCTGAGATTTCAGAAATGGTGGACACAGAAGTGGATCACATTGTGTACCGCAATTTGGAGGAAGTGGCTCATCGTCTGTCAGTGTCCAAAACAGGTTCATCATCTTACGGCAGAGTTGGGCAACCTTCACATTTACTGCCCCCAGAGTCTTAAATGATACACTGGCAGGGTTGCCTGTGTGGGACATTGCCAATCTGTTTGGGGCTGGTGAAAGAACAGTTCACTGCAGAATGGCAGAATATGGCATCAGGTGAGTGTGCATCTGAAAATCGTGGCATGTCAGTCTTGGGGTTGAGTTAAAAAGGATAGGGTGCCCCCGACTTTACGGTTTTATCCGCATCATTATGACAGTTAGCGTCTTTAAAGCACCATGGGCGACATCAATATTAATGTTAATAACTAACTATGTTGTATGACAATGTGCCACTGGCCTACTGCTAGAGATTTGTGAATCCCAAGTGTATGATGGTCGCAAATCATTGATTCTGACCTCTGACCTAAAATCTTAAGGGTCTCTGTCTTGTTCAACACCATTCGCGATGACGAGTTAGATGCCATGGTACATGAGATTCTCAGACAACATCCAAATACTGGATATAAAATGATGCTCAGGGCATACGGATTCAAAGTGCATTAGCCTACCTCATGCTTTTACCTATTCACTTGTCCTGCTTAGCCTAGGCTAGCCTACTGCATGATCATGGGATGGATAAATTAAATGTTGTGCCTTGATGCTGGAAAGCCCCACATCATTATACAGTTGTTCTGGAGTTTATCACTATTGTCATTTCTTAGTTATTGATGAGATTTGCTCGAGTAATCCTGCTACCCCTCCCAAATCTGGATTACTGAGTAATTACAGTATCCAGTTACTGATTAACTGCACTGAGTAATCCTGCTACCTCCCAGGGCCCGACCTGGCTGTGGTCAGAGAGGGGTGTTTGGGGTATGACAATAAATGCATTAATACATTCTGGGTCCATGTCCGTAATGGCGTAGTCAACCACACTGCTACCCAGCACTGAGCTATATGTGTATCTCCCCAGAGAGTCCCCCCTGGTCCTTCCATTAACAATGTACAGACCCAGGCCTTTAAAGAGTTGCAGTATCTGCTTGCCGTTTTTATTCACCACACTGTCGTAGCTCTGCCTTTGTGTGGTGACCTGTGTGTGGCACAAAGGGGGTTCACTACAGAAAGGGAGATTTCCTTCTGCACTGACACAGTCAATCTCTCTGCCTGCTCTGGCATTGAGATCTCCCATTATCAATACAGAGCCTAATTGTTGGAAATGGAGGATTTCAGATTGGAGATTTTGATAACCGTCTTCTATATAGTATGGAGATTCAGACGGGGGCATGTAGATTGCACATAGATAGATGTCTAATTGTGTGTTTATTATTTCTTTTTTAATCTGGATCCAAATGTGTGTCTGACCTCTCTTTTGTGGCGAAATGTAATTATGGATTTCCCCTTTGTACCAGATGATAATACCCCCTGAATCCCTGCCACCTTTGGCATGGCGGTGTTTTACAGAGGGCACTATCAGCTCTCTATAATCAAGAGGAGGGCGTGTTGGTACATCTCCACGGCACCATGTTTCTTGGAGGATTATAATATCCGAACTATTTACAAAATGTACAAAGTCAGGGTCTGTGCTCTTCAGCCCAAAGGTGGAAGAGTACAGGCCCTGGATATTCGACGTTCATTGCTAGGGATAGCTGCTACGTTATGCGAAGGATGTGCTTTGCCTTGTCTGTTCTGTAATGATCTTGATGATGTCTCTGTACGCACTTACTGTACGTCGCTTTGGATAAAAGCGTCTGCTAAATAAATGTAATGTAATGTAATGTAATATTCCAACTACTGATTTTAAAAGATGAGATTGTTGACATCAATTATATTTCTATATTTAAGAAAGATGTTTGATTAGTGGTCAATATATTTTACTACACAATATACTATATTTATGTATTTAAAACATTGAACATTGAATAAATGCAAAAAAATGTTTTATCAAATATAAACTAAAGCCAACATATGTGCAATGGTTTAGCTGATTAGTTTAGAGCAGATAAAGTTGAGCATGTCCCTTATCTGACTCAGTTCCCCAGGTGCTCTGTTTCCGGCTCCTGCTGTCACTGCTGCGTAGCTGTGTGGCTGGGCTGGGCACGCTGCCAGTGTTGCGGCATGGGCGGGTGGTGTGGGGGCTGGGGGCTGTGTAGGGTGGGGGGGGGGGGGTGGGCGTGGATGGCTGGATTTCTCTTGTCGCTGTAGTTGCTGGTGGAGGTCCTGCCCAGTGCAGTGTCCTTTAGGACCCTAGCGAACAATCTTTACCCCCCTCCTTGTTGAGTGTGCACCTGGTCGTAAAGGTGGTAATGCCGGAAGTCACGGTGGTGAGCCAGGTGAACGTTTGGCAGCAGGGCACAGCCTCGGGATACCTCTGCATTGATGCTGTGGATGATTCGCCTGTGGCACGTCTGTCCTGGGCAGCAGGGTGGAGATGGTCACTTTGGCTGCTGGGTACTCCTGAGTGGCTTTAGCTGCCACCTGTTTCAGGGCCTTGGCTACGTCAATCCTGCGTGTGCTCAGGTCGTTGGTCCCCGTATGGATCAGGACATGTTTAGCAGTTCCAGGGCAGTTTCTGCTGTTGGGCAGCGAAGCTTTATGACTTTTCTCCCAGGGAATAGCCGGCTTTCATTGAGGTATTTTCCATTGGAGTCACATAGAATAATGACATCAGCCTCATTGTGTTGTCCTGTGGGTTTGCTGGTTTTGGGAGTGTTCGGACTGAGGGTGCTGGTGTGTGTGTCTACATGAGGAGGGGTAGACTGTGTGTCAGTGATAGGGGGAGTGGGTCTATGTCAGTTTTAGAAGGGGTAGTAGGAGTGTGTGTCTGAGTGCACGGGGTGCTGGTGTGTGTGGGTGGGGCAGTGTGTGTGTTAGCACTGGGGGGGAGGTAACGTGTGTGTGTATGGGTGGGAGTTGGATGTTGTGCAGTGTGTGTTTGAGTCCCTCCATGTCTCTCTGCAGGCTGTGGCTGCGCTGGTCAGCCTTGGCCAGCTCCTCTTTCACTCTGCGGAGCTCTGTCCTTAAGGCTGGTTGTCCTCCTCCAGGTGTCTCATGGCGGATCGCAGCTCCTGCATCTCACACCTGTGCTGTCTGAGGAGGCTGCATGGCTACCTCACTGTTAGCCTGCTGTGTGATAGCAGCTCCTGCATCTCACACCTGTGTTGTCTGAGGAGGCTGCATGGCTACCTCACTGTTAGCCTGCTGTGTGATAGCAGCTCCTGCATCTCACACCTGTGCTGTCTGAGGAGGCTGGCTACCTCACTGTTAGCCTGCTGTGTGATAGCAGCTCCTGCATCTCACACCTGTGCTGTCTGAGGAGGCTGCATGGCTACCTCACTGTTAGCCTGCTGTGTGTGGCTGCTGCAGTTAGCCAGAGTGTCCTCCCTGAACTGTGTTCCAGCACTGCCAGGCTGTCTCTCAGGGTCCTGATGCTGCTGTACACTTTGGGGGAGCTGGGGGTATAGTGGGCAGGAGGAGGTGCTTCACTGGCAGGGGCACTGATGGGTTCAGGCTCTGGCTCAAGGGTCTTGTACTCAGGCTCTCGTTTGTGTTTCTCTGCCTGTTTTTTGAGGGGCTGGAAGCCGAGTTCAAACTGTCCTAGACTGGCCTCTGTTCCCTGTACCATGGACTGTGCCAGTGTGGTATATGTTGACAGTTAGAATGGCACTGCTACTGTCTGTGTCCTCAAGTATAGAGATCTGTCTGCCTTTGCTGATGCCATTCTTTTTAATGTGTGGATAGGTCTGGCAGAGGGCTGTGTGCCAAGCAGTGGGGTACTGTGTGTAGAACAGCACATTGCACCTGACCCTGTTCTCTTCTGGCCAGAGTAATCTGACACCAGGGTCTCTGGGAGACTCCTCAGGACTTTGTCTTTGTGTAGTTTTCTGGCTTTAGCTGACTGAATATGCTGAGGGTATTGAATTTCAAACCCCTGTGATGGCTGAGCTGTGGGTTCTGATTGGCTGGCTGGAGTTGAGATTGATACATTTGTTGCTCCTGCTGGCTCAGGCCCAACTGTCATTTCAACTGTCACTTTGCTGTCCCCCTTCATGGCTCATTTTTAGCTAGCCTTTTTAAAGGATGAATCAACAAAAGTAATAATATTGATTTCCAGAGGCTTACCTTCACTGCCTCACTGTTTAGACTGTTTTCCACTGTCTAATCCTCCTGCTTCAAGTGCTAGGTTTCCTCTGTCTCTGTTTTAACCCTTTTTTAAAAGGTATTTTTGGTGTTTTTGTATTCAAAATGTCTTCATGTTCTTCTCTTATTATTCATAAACGTTTATGTCAATTTTTTTATCACAAATCAAACATCTTTCCGCAAATATTTTAGAAAAATTGAAGAAATGTTAGGAGCTCATCTTCTCATTGCTGCTGCTCTCTCTCTCTCTCTCTCTCTCTCTCCTCTCTCTCCTCTCTCTCTCTCTCTCTCTCTCTCTCTCTCTCTCTCTCTCTCCTCTCTCTCTCTCTCTCTCTTCTCTCCTCTCTCTCTCTCTCTCTCTCTCTTGAGGTGGAGGTTGTGTTGTGAGACCTCTTGTTTGTTACTAAAATTTTATTCTATTTCTTTACTATTTGACTTGTTTTCCTACTGATTTAAACTGTCACTTAGCTGTTTCGGTTTAGTGGGATACAAGAGGACTTATTTCGGGAAAGGGGGGTATTCGGGTAGGTTAGGTGGGTTTTTTTTTAAGCTTGAGACGCCGTGATGAAAAATTAATTTGTCAACTATCTTGAATGAGAGGGTCAAGGGGGCTCTGATTAGAGCAATATTCTGTACTCTAAATGACATGGATGCTCCTACTAAGTTTTTTTTTAATTTGGAGAGAAAGGTGGTGCAACATAAAGATTTGTGCTGTCTAAATCTTTCTGGTGGGAGAATGACCACTGACCCTGGGGAAATCCGGGAGGAAGTGGTGTGTTTTTATAAGAATCTTTTTAAAGCAGAGGATGTGGACATGCAGCAGGCTGCAGTGCTTCACAGAGATCTCCCCAACCTAACTTTTGAAGAAAAAGTGGAGTCGGACGCTAAGCTCAGTATACAGGAGCTTACTGAGGCTGTGGGACAGATGTCTTCAGGCCGTGCTCCTGGCATTGATGGACTGCCTGCTGATTTTTATAAAAGATTTTGTGGATGTATTGGACAGGATTTTTATGGGGTGGTTATGGAGGGATTGATAAAACATGAGCTTCTACAAAGGTTGTCGCCAGGCAGTGCTCACAATGCTGCCTAAAAAAGGGGAACGTGTGCCTGTTGAAAAACTGGTGACCTTTGGCTCTTTTATGTACTGATGATTTAAAATACTGTCAAAATGTATAGCAAATAGACTAAAGAAATATGTTTCTAAAATCACAAGAAAAGATCAAACTTATTGTATTCCAGATCGATCAATCAGAGATAACCTGTTTCTGATTAGAGTTCCTGTTCCTGTTTCTGATAACCTGTTTAACTGCAGCCCATCGAAATGTCAGGCTGGTGGGCGGGGCTAAACGGTGCTCTGAGAGAGTAGAGATGCTTCATGGGAGCTCCTGGGGCACGGTGTGTGATGCTGACTTTGACCAGCGGGACGCAGAGGTTGTGTGCAGGCAGCTGAGCTGTGGGCCTCCTGTAGAGCTGCGGGGGGCAGCTGCATTTGGGCAGGGTGAGGGCCAGGTGTGGGCACAGGAGATCCAGTGTAGAGGCAACGAATCTCAGATTGACTTCTGTCCCACAGCACCGTCACAGAATCAATCCTGCTCCCATGGAAACGATGTGGGACTGGTGTGTTCTGGTAAGAGTCCTCTCTGCACTGTGTGTTTCAGTAATGTCGGGTTCTGGTTTTTAGATTACGGCCTGCGAGAGAGCAATAGTGAGAGGTTAAGTGGGTGTAATTTGATATGGCAAAGCTGTGCAGGCAGAAGGGGCGTGCTCTGTGGACTTGCCCACTCCTGTGCTTCCAATGAGAAGGGAGAACAGGGATTTCTGCTCAGTGATTTGGAGAGGGGAGGCTTAGGAGGAGGAGTGGATGGGCTTAGATATTGTCAGGAATGCTGCGGCAGTTCCTATGGGCACTACCCCTGACAACACCAGTCCTCACACCATGTCCCGCAAGCCGTACGACAGGGCCCCAGCAGAGAGGGGGTTCCTAAGAAAGCCTCGCTCCTCTCTCAGAGCTTCAAAGGGACCCAGTGGGAGAGAGACCAGGAAGCCCCTGGCTCTTTTGTGACCTCATCTGCCCAGAGAGGAAGAAAATGCCATTACTGGCATAGACCCTGGGACAGAGATGGGTGTGGCTGATGGGGATTCACATGCTGGTCACGAAAATAACAAAATTCAGTGATTCACTATCCCCACCCCCCTTCTTTGAACTACATAAACTGTGGGCCTGTCTATACTGTAAGTTAATTCATTTGGGGGTTGGCATCTGGCTCTTGCACCTGGGTCTGCCGTTTGTGGTGTTCGGTCTTGCCTTAGATTCTCATCTGTCATACCTGACACAAATGAAGAGGAAACCCAGATTATGTACAAACCCCAATTCCAGAAAAGTTGGAACAGTATGTAAAATGCACATAAAAGCAGAAAGCAGTCATTTGTAAATTCTCTTTTACATATATTTAACTGAAAACAGTACGAAGAAAAGATATTTAATGTTTTTACCTTATCACCTTTATTGATTTTTGTAAATATATGCTAAATCTGAATTTGATGCCTGCAACCACGTTCCAAAAAAGTTGGGACAGGGGCAAAAAAAGACCTGTTCAAAAAACACCTATTTGGAACATTCCACAGGTAAACAGGTGATGCTACCATGACTGGGTATAAAAGGATATCAAAAGACTCTTGATATCTTATTTTCAGGTACAAGTGATACTATAACGTCTCTGCAATTTGAATGGATCTCTATGGGAATTGGGGGGTGGGACTAGATTAAGTTGTAAATTACACGGGAATAGTATGGAACCATGGTTGGCTAAATGGCTGTAAGTCATCAAGGGTCTGAGGTATCAAAACGAGCCTCAAACCATCACTCTGCTGCCAGATATGCAGTAGATATGGATGGATTACTTTAATGGTTGTTTCTCCTGACAAATTTTCCTATTGAACTCTATGGAGAAACAACCCTTCAAGCGATGACTTACAGCCATTTAGCCAACCATGGGTTCTGTACTATTCCCGTGTCATTTGCAGCTTAATCTAGTCCCACCCCCCAATTCCCAAAGAGATCCACTCAAATGCAGAGGTTATAGTATCACTTGTAAGAGTACCAGAAAATAAGATATCAAGAGTCTTTTGATATCCTTTTATAACCAGTCATGATAGCATCACCTGTTTACCTGTGGAATGTTCCAAACAGGTGTTTTTTGAACTTCCCTGTTTTTTTTTTTGCCCGTCCCACGGGCAATGTGTTGCAGGCATCAAATTCGGAATTTGCGTATATTTTACAAAAATCAATAAAGTTTGATAAGGTAAAACTGTAAAACATGAAATATCTTTTCTTCCTACTGTTTTCAATTAAATATATGTAAAAGAGAATTTACAAATCAGTGCTTTCTGCTTTTATGTGCATTTTACGTTCACAAACAGGGATTTCTGAGCAATGGCTTCTTCTCTCAGCTCCATGATCTCCCAGTGTCTGTGAGTTTAATCTGTGTGAAGTTTGCAGGAGCTCTCAGTATCTGTGATCTGTGTGTGTGTG
>CM056385.1:62248848-62425498 GCA_029718625.1 Synaphobranchus kaupii | reverse complement strand
CTGTATAGGACACAGAGTTCTTCTCCAGTTGCATAGCTTCTCCAATTGAATGCCAGCTTCAATAAAGATGAAATCTTCAATGTAATTGACTGCTTGTTATTCTGGTCAAAGGGGTGGTGGGATAATGCGGTGTGTGTTCAGAATTTACGGGAGCATGTACACGCGTTTGCTGGACCATGCTTTTATTGGTATTTAAATGCAGGCATAATCTAACATTCAGTGGAGGCCGGGGGATGGAAATTTAATGCAAATATGTGCAGACTGCATTTCTACGCATTATTTAATGTGCACTTTTCCACCATCATTTAAAAAAAAGAGTACCATTACTAAACATACTGTATATTAATTTTATAATATTTTTATTCAATCTGATATAACAAATTCCCTGTCATTCAGATTTCATTTAGTTATCATTAAAAAGAATAAAATACGATATTACAAGGAGGAAATTACATGCATGGGATGGTATCTTACCTTTTTCTCATGCTGTTTAATGAGTATGTGCTTACAGTTATCATTAAATTGTATTCACAGTTGTTTTAGCACATGCACACACACACACACACACACACACACACACACACACACTACTCATTCATAATCATTTAATTGATCAAAATGTTTACTTCACCTCATGGTCCAGTTGATAGCTATCTGGATTATGTTATACAAACGGCAGTAAACACAACCAGCGTTGACCACATTTTGCTCACTGATTGAGGAATAAAAATCAGCTACCTAATTAACTGTCAAAAGTCGGCAATTTCACCTCTCACGGGTTTTACAGTCATTTTAAACAACATTGTGCTAATGAAAATGAATTTGATTTGGGAAGTGGTTGGGAAATATATTGCGTTTTGGTCCTTAGTTTCCGCTCGTAGAATAGGAGATAGCTGGATGCTCAGTCATTCAACTGGAAAAACAAACTTAGCCAAATGTGACCATTAGAGTAATTACAGCAAACTGGGGCAGGAAATAAGCTTAAATGATCAAGTTGAGGGGAGATTTAATGGCCACATATGTCTCCTTCATGCAATTATTGATAATACCTAAAAATATTGAACATTTTTTGGTTGAAAGGTCAACCTCCAATGTTAGGCCTGACGGACTGGTATTGAGATTAATTTAAACTTCAGCTTCCAAAAACCACTCAAAGCAATTATCTAAAATATTAACAAAGAAGCCTTTTGCAGGTTAATAGAGAAATGATTCAATGTTGTTTCTGAGAGTTCATGACTGCTGTTAAGTAAGGATATGATCTTTGTATGATTTTTTGCCGCCACCACAGAGAAGATGGCTTTTCTGTCATTACCGGAGCGGGTGTAGAACACAGATAGGAGTGGTAAAGAAATAACTTGTGAGGTTAAGGCTTGACTTGATATGTATATTGTACATGTGCAAACATTGTGAATATATTGGGGTTTTTTTCCTGCTCAGTGCAAGGCTTTAAGAATGCTGCCTACTGCTGTTGCATCAGTCCATGTCGATCCCCCTGATTTTGAGTTACAGTGTACAATAAGTCTGTTTCTTTAGGTTCCGAAATGGAAAATACAGTATCCGTGATGCACCACTGTGAGGAAAATAAGTGGCATATTAGTTACAGAACGACACGTACAGCCCTCACAATTCTAAAAATATGTTGTGAATTTTCAATAAAATAGCTGTATTTTATAGATTCATTTTCCAGTGGTGGAAAGAAAGGAAGAGGAAAGGAAATCGTCTTTATGTCCTTGGACCACTAAAACTGGACTGACCTTGTGTTTTCACTCAACTGCTTTCTGTATTTTCTTTTCATTCATTTGAAAGTAAAAGTACCATCTTGACGTTACATAAAATCTTAACATGAAACATAAAACCGAAAAAGATTTTGAAAGTGGTTGAATGTGCTCATTGTTCTTTTACACAATTATTACGACCTCGTAGTGAGGGATATAAGGAGTATCTATTTTAACTGGACTTTTCAAATATACTCTCAACATTATAATTCTGTACATGAAACGTGTCAAAGCTTCATTGGGGAGGAAGTGCATTTCAGACAGCTACATTTACATTGGGTATGAAGTGTGTGTTTTGCCTCTCAGTTATTGGGGTTTCCCTAACAAAGATTTGGGTTAGGAGATCCCAGACAGCCGCCAATTACCTGAAAAACCTGGAAACACCTGCTGTCTCGGCCAATTAAACCCCGCACACCTGCTCTCTTTCATATCTGCTGTTTTTTCCCCTCCCCCACCCCAATATGCCCTCACCTCATGGTGGGGAGGGGCCAGGGATCATGGCAGGAAACTAACAGGGATGGGCACTGCTCCTGAACTGTACCTTCATCTCATTTACAGTTGCTCAGTACTGTTTTGCAGGTTTAACTGACGTTGGCTTCAGGATTCATTCAAATGCAGGCCATAAGCTCTGCTTCTAAACCACCTTATTTGTGACACGTGCTTTTGGGAGATACAGATTTGGACACTTCTCTATAGTTGTAAAACCCATCAGCTATGAGTTTAAATAATAATAATAATTATTATTATTATAATGGCCACCTAGCCCACCATCTGCCTGCATGTGGAAGAGTAAGATCCTAATGGCCTTGATGGGCAGGTTTCCGCTGTTTTTCCCCCGCAGATGTCCATCACTCAATTGCACAGCCCTGAAGACTGTTTATATGCCTTGCCAAACGTAAGGGAATGTTAATCAACCAGAAATATAATAAAAGCACCACTAAACCATAGGCACCATACTTTCCTAGATCCATTTATTCAAAGTTATATCTGATAAGTGCCATAATCAATGAAAAAAGCAAGGATCAATAAGCTGCTAGTATTCAGACTCAGGGGGGTGGAGTCTACATACAATTAGACCCATACAATGCTGAATGTCAATTAGCAATTCAAAGGGCTTTCATAATGCTGTCTCCTGCAATTGCATGTCACTCACAGTCACAGAAGGGAAGCACGGGGACATTTTTCAATTAGCAGAATCAATTAAACTCCTCGTACTGAATGCAGTTAACAAGATTGCTCACGATGTAAATCATTGCTTCCCACTAACTGTTTGAATTCACGCTGCCTGAATGACTCTGCTACAAAGTGGCAGCGCTTTAGGCATAAATCTGTTTGCGAATGCTCTCTAATAATTGATCAGCAAGCACAGTTAAGGATGCACAGCTGGAGAGCTGCGCAAATGTATGTATGTAATCATTAATTAATTAATTAATCCATTCTTTCAACAGGGACGGTGCACAGCCACTTGGCTGTTTCGGAATTAGCAATCAAGCTACATTCCATCTGTTGTCTCTGGGCAGGTAACACTAAAAAACAGGATACCGTGCAATGAGAATCCCAAACATGCACAATCTATATTATAACATCAAGGTACAAAATGCATGCAATCATGTCTCGGTTATTAGTCAAGGGTAATGAAAAAAACGGAGAAGAGAGAGAGAAAAAAGCACTGTACTCTAGCCATTTATAGCTGCTTAGTGTTCCAATGGTTGCTTGTTTTCTGTTTTCAGTCATGATTTCAATTGCTATTTAAAACCGTAAAACAGATGTCTTGTCTTTTGTTGCTAGGTTTTGCATTACAAATACTTGTCGCGCTAATCATACAAATTCAGTTAATTTGTAGTGAACTACAAAACCCCCTTGGTTGGAGGATTTTGTTTTCCTAACATTGTCTGAACACGGCGTTGTGAGAAGCGTCCATGCGTTAGCCTACCTTATACATGAGTTACCTCATATATCAAACACGTTGTATATGCAAGCGTACATAAACATGCTCTGCAAAAGGGATTTTTAAGTAATTTTCCCCTTGAAATGAAATAACAGCAACAATTTCCTCCACAAAAAATATATTCCTTTGCCCCTAGGAATGTACACACTGTTGTTATAGTAGGCATTCATAACAGCTGAGATGAAATGATTTTATTGTTTGGGTATTAGGGGAACATGACTGAATGCCTTCATGTGGGAAGTCACAGGTATAGATTTGTGCTGCCTCCCAGTGTGGGTGGCTGTCATTTGGTATCTCGCTTTAATTACTATTTATAACATGACTAGCATTGCAAAAGTACCAATGTCAAATAACCAGGAGCTGCAGTGCGGCGTACCTTGTTGGTTACCCCCTGCTTTCCAATAGAACAGGAAATTCTGCTACTCCTTCAACAAAGCTGCTTATTTATGACTTAATGGCAATGCTAATTGCTACGTTGTGTTTGCTTACTGCATGGTTTGTGTCCTTTAATGGCACTATCTGCAGATACATTTTTGCACGTATAATGGAATATATTTTCGATTCTCTTTATATATTTTGCTTACATATACATTGCAGTGTTTCGTACTAATTCACAGACTGTATACAGCACGTATCCATAAACAAGAATATTGTGCATAAAATGCTAGCTACTAATGAGCCAAGTCACTTGCATCAAATCAATGGCTAAATAACTACTCGCAGATTTATTATTTATAGTGTAAATTTGATAGACTGTGCCCATACATTATTCACTCCTGTTTAATACAGTGATCAGCGAATGTGGAAATTGTCTTGAGTATTACAATAGGCATGAAGATCTCCAGTGATTGCTCAGCGTCAGGTGCGTTCAGGGCATAGATAAGCGGGAATGTGAGGTCATGTTCTTTGGGGGGGGGGGGGGGGGGGGGGGTGTCTGAGGGTTAATGTTGCCAGCTGCCAACTTTGTTTAATTTATTCTAAGACACAGTCTTCCCCTTCATGCTTTGTCAGCCCATATCATGCCCATATCATGCCCATGCAGCTCCAGCGGAGAGCAGTGTGCATACTGGTTAAACAAAGTAAACATGGAACATGGCGGCGGACGACGATGCGCAGAACTACGCCGCTGCGGTTTTCTTGGTTTTCTCAGCAGTGGGCGACGGGATAATGCATTGTTCCAAGAGCAATTTGGGATTGGTCAGACAGCGTGCAATCTGTTCCGCAATCTGTCTGCAGAACCTAATAGTCCTAAGAGACCCGCAGGAAGAATGATGACTATCAAACAAAATGATAGATGCATGACGTCTGTACTGTAGATGGCATATAGTGCAGGATGCCGTCAGGAATGATTTAGCGCTGCGCTGGGGAAAACTGGCTTTGATATCTGATTTGTAAGTCTGACAGTATCTGAGAGATGTACCTCATGTAGCAGGAATGTTTTTAAAACTGCAGCTCAGCTTTGTGATTGTATGACAGTGGCTTTCTATGGAGTGAACACACAGAGATCAATATCAGATTCATTTGGGAATATAATGACTCTGATGCATTCTACTGAAAATTATAAACAACCCGGACAGCTGCAATCCAACATTCAAACCCATTTTCAGTTTTGTAATTCAAGTTGAAAGACGGCTTTTTGACAGTACCATAATTCATTTGAAACCTCTCCTTCGCTCCCTTTGGGATCTTGTGTCAACAAATGACTCGTTGTCTTTGACCTGATGAAGAAGAAATGGAGTAACAAGATTTTAGGAATGTGTGTGTGTTTGTGTGTGTGTGTGCGCGCTTATCTTTGGAAGCAGCATTTTGGGGGTCCCTATATATAAATCAAACAACAGTTTCATGGGCAGTATTTATATATCATGGACGGACATATTATCATAACAAAATGTAGGCTCTAATATTGCCAACACTTCAAAGAACAAATAATATAACATTGAAGGGCATTCCTATAATTGCATAGAAAACCACATAACTGATTACCACTTCAAAGATTTAATTCAGTATTTAATTCAATTTGCCAGAATACAATTTATTCCGAGGTGACCTAGCCACAAAAGTAATTAAGTATGCAAAGAAAGTCATGTTTGCTTTCAAAGGAGCTTAAAACAGATATAACTCCAAACTAATTCTAGTTTGAATATATATTAACCATTGACAATTTAATGTACCATACACACTTTTTCCCATGTAAGATTCATTACAATTTACAATCGTTGAATTAATGGCACAATATATGCATGAGATATTGAATATTGTAAGTACTGCACAAAAGCCTTGTATCTCAAAAAGAATGAAAAAATAAATTCCCTGGTACAGCAAAAAAGGTTTATTTTTCAATTTATCAAGACATAGTTTTGCCACATGGGATTTTGAAGCAGCTTTATCGCTTTATTAGTTCTTGAGTTATCAGATATCTACAGCCCATAGGGCTAGATGAGTATTTTTCAAGTGTAAAAAATTCCACAACTGCATGAAAAAAATAAAAAATAAAAAATTGCAGGGGATGTTTTTCTGGGGGTTCCACAAGAACTCCTTGTTTGTGTTTTTCATGATACACTACTGAATACGCAATAAACTTGGGCAGCAGTCTATTAAAGGGGAATACAGTTTGTGTCAGTATCTTACCTGCCCAAATTCTTTGCCAGTGCTTTACAAACTATTGCATATTACACTCAGGGCCGTTTCTGTGCACACTCTTATAATTTATTTTTGATGATTTTTTCCCTGTGCAGAAAGTATTTGAGCCACTCTCTAATGGTGATGAATACTCAATCACTGTCCATGTAGTTTTGTTTACCGTTAATGCTATTTACTGATTTATGTTTGCTCTTCCATCTCACACAACACCTCAACAGCAGGGAGATGGATCGGAAGTACTTCCCATTACATGCAATGTATCATGACAGACATTTCTAGATACTTGGGCTTGTTGGTGTAAGGCTCATAGTGGCAGGAGTGTGTGCATGAGCACTGCAAGACATGACTTTATTCGGATCCCCGTACCGTTTCCAATGAAGGCTTCAAAAAAGAGTAGCACTGTAGAGTAGATGTAGACTGGCATTGTGACCTCATTCCCAGGAGACGGGTTTCCACCAGCGTCTGTTCAAACGCAAATTACAGTACGCTGTTCACAGTGTCCCTCAGGACACCACGAATATGACCTGATACACATCTGAGAGTAAAGCTTGCCTTCACCAAAGTTACAACAGCAATGCTCTGCTCAGGGTTAGAACCTGTAGGTTCTAAATTTGCTTCCCCCACCACTACATCACATTGCCACCCATATGTCCTATATAGAGAAAACAAAACATGTTATTAGTCCAATATAGAGCGTATGTATAGATGGTTTTCAACCATTGATGTTGTGATGGATAGTGTAATTGACATCTAGTTGAAATGCTGAAATTTTAGTGCACTGTGCAAACAGTTGATATGGACCCGTTGAAGAAACAAGCTGAAAATGAATACTATTTAATATTATGAATATTTAATGTTGTATTTGAAGGAAAATTGAAGCCACAAACCTCCATGGTCCCCTCCCCTTCCACACTCCCTGTATTAAGCTCGGTGTCATTTGATCACTTGAGAAGGCAGAATATTCACTGACAGGAATAATCCCCAGTTTGGAAATGCTTCCTGATAATTGATATAAATGCTCTATCCCCTTTGGCGTTTATGTAATTTTTTCCCTGATTCCTGAAATACATTCCCTGCTTTCACAGCTCTTAATTCTCCATTTTTTTCTAGCAAGAATAATAATCATAAGTATTACTACCAAAGTGCTTTTATTTTATTATTCAATGTGAAACTTCAGAAAGCCACGAGCCACGCAACAAAGGTGAGAATTAATTTGAGCATCGGCAGGTTTTCTCTCTCGAGCAGACGGCACATTGCTTATTGTTCTGAGAAAGGTGACGCCACGGCCACTGCATTTGTAAACAGGCAGTATGGTGCATGTTTGAGGCCCATTAGAGCTCCGCAAACTGACAGGCAGAGGGGGGTTCACAGCAAAGCGGCGGTGTTGCGGAGGGAGTGCACTGTCACCATGTCTGAAGTAACCTGTACTTATTCAAATTAATCCTGTAGTCTAATAAAGACAGTGTGGTGAAGCTCAATGGCGATTCAGTCAAGGGGAACAACTGGCTTTTTCACCAGAGAGAGAGAAAGAGAGAGGGAAAGAGAATAGTCACATAACCTCCTGATGGCAGAAAAAAAGTTTAAATATTAACTTTTTTTTTTTACATAATACAAGTGTCTTGGATGACAAAAACATGTTGCAGTGAAAATATTTTCAAAAATATTATTTATTTTATCTTTATTGAATGTGTAGGTTTCAGCACAAAATAATATGGTTCTTGTGATTAAGACCAGATACTTGTGTCCCCTACAGGGGGACATAAATTAATTTCCCGGTCTTGGGAGGAAAAGGCATGAGACTGAGGGCATGGGATATACCGTATAACTGTGATTACAGATTCGCAGACTTATTTCAGAGTTCATTTGTAGTTAGCAATTACACAAAAATAAATAGTTACTGTTTGTTTATATTCTTTGCAAAGCTGATGCCAGAGAGGCGCGGTTGTATGTGAACTGTAACTAGAAAACGAAAAAACTGAAACGCGTGCCTTTTTAAGTTTAAAATGTAAAATGTTTTGATTGACACATCATCCATACATAATTCCTTCAGATTAATAATAGATGCCATCCTTTGGGATGCACCCCTTATGTTTGGTCTTGTTCATGGAAACGGCATCATCATTTCACATGGCTCACTGGATCATGAATCAGTTTTAGAAGCACTCTCAAGGTCAAGAAGGACTTGGCATGGACTTCACGTTGAGGTTACTCATTGATGAGGTCAGATCTTCCAGAAAGAATTATCCATTTAAATAGCTAGATATTTAAAGGTTAGTGTAGGGTTACGCTTGCTCAAGGATACAATGGCATGGGGATTTGCAAATGCTGCCTTATCACTGTATTTTAATTCAAGGTTCCTTAACTGCGTTGATAGATCCTATGCATTCGTGGGATTTGTTTGACATTTTAAGTCTCTGTGAAATTCCATCTAGAGAGGTTTATGCTGAACAAGGGAAAGTGCAGAGAATGTGGCTGGAGTAGGATATTGTCTTTGTCAACTGCATCTGTACAGAAAATACAAAGAACAAAAACAGTGTACCTGCACCAAATCGTCACATTCACAGGTGATAAGGTTATTGATTTTAAATGAGGGCAAAAATGCTCAGGATGCTCAGAAGGGGAAAGACTTAACAGACCACACATTCAATCATTTATCCTGAACAATTGAGATTATTATCTTACCTAATCCTTTGCCTTTTCAGGGGGACTTACGAGAAAAAAATAAATTTGCTAATTTTAATAATTGCTCTAATGCAGTGACGGGTGGTGTGAATGGGTGGGGGGCTGGGGGGTGAGGAATGGGGGTAGGACAATAATTGTTCACTGAATTCCCTGCTGCTCGTGATGAAAAATGCATCTTTTGCCAGGAGCATTGATTGCTCCATAGTCAGCATTATTTTATCACATTATTTATTCAGAGCAGCGTCTACAACCTAAATGTTGTGTTCTTTGCTTGTTTTAAAAAAAAAAAAAGGATATAAAAATGTTTTAAACTTACCTTGCTACCTTCTGTGAAACTAGAGTGAAACGAATCCTTAGGATATGGCTAAGCCTTTTTATGACTGAATAAATTAAATTTTTTATAGAAATCTGACCGTGTTGACAAAAATCTGGGACACATTTTCATAAAAATTATATTTTAAAACAAAGAGGATTACAGAGGATGAAAGTTAAATATTATCAGTAGTAATGGTTAGTTTTAGGTTTTGAAGGCCTTTACCACATTTCTTAATTGTTTGAAATTGTGAATTATTGTCTGGGACAAGGGGTGTTTGCTGACCCCTCAGCAAGTATAGAAGTAAAATAAAAATGAAATTACTCCAAAAAATTAAATAAATTATATTTATTTCATACATAAAATCTCTGTAAAATGTAAAATCTCACCAGAAAAAAACACCCATAAATAAAATTTAAAACACACACACACACAAAAAAAAAAAAGCAACAAAGTAAAAAAACGAAGTATTCATACACAGGTGTCCGACCGGAACAGGGACAGGTATTCTGACTTCAGATGCAAAAAATGTATGATAATCACCTTTCTCAATATTTTGTGCAAATTTTCATAGAATTATCTTTTTATCATTCATCCCGAGTGACGTATGTAAAATGAATGAGTAGTTTCTACTGGGAAGATTATCAGTTGTGAATTTCCCTTCCTTGAGTTGAAGTCAGTGCCAGAGGTGTGTAATGCCGACAAATATGTGATGATGCATGTATCTCTGGTGTCTAAATATTTGATGTTTTCTAGAATATAGAATAAGGATTGCTCTTTGTTCAAATAATATCACTTAAAAATTAAAAAGTACTTTCTGATCCCCCCCCCCTTTCGCTCTCTCTCCCTCTCTCTCACTTTCTCTTCTCCACAGATATTTTGTCTCTCTATCCTTTTTTCCCATTAATTTCTTCTTTCCTCTTTTTCTCCATTGTCTTTCTCTCCCTGATCAATTCAGTCAGTACTGAATACTTTTTGATGACAAATTATTAGTCCAGCTGCACAGCTGAATAATGAATACATATATAGTAGTCATAATCCTCTTATTGTTATTGATTTGGCCTTGTAGAACAGCAGGTGCTGGACTGACTGTGCCATTGCCTGGGGGTTTGAAGAAGAAGGATTCACATTGGCTAATAATGTCTCCATCGGTTATAATCAATGGACTAGTTGACTAATCCCCATGTACTGTGTCCCCAGATGTACCCAGTCCACAGTGCAGCATGGAGGTTTGAAAAATTTAGATTTTGATATCCATTCTGATATTTTCTGTGAGTAGAAGCTCGGAACATACACACACGGACAAATATTGCATGTGATTAACACCCCTCCCCCTCACACACATGCACATTGAATACTCTCACACATAACCAACCACACACATGCACACCTGCATGCATGCATGCGCACGCACACTTACGCAAATACGACACATCGCACATGATCACACATTAACACCCCTCTCCACACACACATTGAATACTCACACATAACCAACCACACACACGTGCACACACACATATACTGTATATTACATAGTCACACACATGAAGACCTACATTCAGCACACTGTACATTAAGAACAGAAGATAAGAGAGGACTTTGTTAAGTTTAATGAAATGAACTATCTGAGAGCGAAAGTGACTCAGCTGAACTTCACAGTGAGTGAGATCAGTGCTCCTCTGACATCATCAGGAATGACTCAGCCAACAGCATTGTGAGGTCTGGCCTCCATCAAAGAGTTGAAGTCACAAAGACACAAGACAGGACTAAGAACATTGACCATTCCTACGTTTTGTCGCACTGAGGAATATTATGTCTGTGGCTATTTGAGTAAGTCAGATAAAAGCTTTGTAGACTCTTGGGGTTCCTTTATGATGGAGCCATAGCCGACCCACAGAATAGGGCAGGAATTGTTGATGTACTCAAAAGTGAGATCTTAGAATAGCATTACAAATCAGATACCCCGATTTATACTGATAAACCAAAGACACTGTTGCAATAACTGTTGGCAGACAATTTATTTAATCAAGCCCCTTAAGATGTCACCAACATCCAAACTGTTACATACATTTCCTACCAGTATTTGCAATCTTTTTTAAGCATATTTTAGAAGATAATATACAGTATATGCAAGTGGTTATAAAGATGAATTGATTACACAGAAGTAAATTGTCTAAGAGAATATATTTACAAATTAATACATGTGTGCATGTATACAAAGAAATTCATAGTTTCCCATGCAAATCAACTACATCAAAACATATGGATAATACCAATTAAACCACAAAAAGTTGAAAAAATTAAAGTAAAACACATAAAATATGATTAAAAAACAGTTATTCTCTTTGTATCTTGATCATCTATGTACATCTTCACAGACAGGGAGGTCACTTTTCATGTTTGCAAGCTATGTATGATCATAGATATCTAAAATAGGTAATAGCTAATTCCTTCACCTCATGGTTCAGAACACTTTCAATGGATGATATGTAACCTATTAAATATATTGTCATATTTTTTCATATTTTGAAATTAAAAAATTAAAATAAAACAAATTTACCTTGAATGTATCAAAATATATTTTAGGATCCATCAAATAGCTCATCAGTGTTTCAATTTGTGCAATGTAATTCAAATAATATAGAACAAATTATTTAAAATATATCCAAATTTGCTATTTGTTTTGTCCCAATGTAAAAATAAATAATGAATGAGATTCATTAAGATAAATTATTTTTTTCTTAATACATACAACAGATTTCATAACTAAAAATATACGAGTTTGGACTTTCACACGTATAACTTTTTTAAATTGGTTATTTCTAAATAAATCTCATATTGTTCGCAGTCAGTGAAAGTGGAACTACTGACGATCCATCAAGAAGGATCCATACGAAATTAGATGACATAATCACGTCAGATCAAAGGGTACGCTGGCTGTATTCTGGCCACTCAGGTCTCTCCCAGGGGATGCATGCTCAAACACAAGATTGGCGGGAAATGATGTATGTCCCCATTTTATTTTTTTTTACAAATGCCTGATTTTGAGCTCCAATCATAAAGCCGCCGAGCTTCTAGCGTTGCGGATGTCAGTAGGCTACGCCTGGCTTCCAATAAACATTAATATTTCACGATAATGAAGGCATCAGCACGTCACTTTCATCATTCACCGCCTGTTGAGATTGCCAGCGCGTCATCTCCCCAAAGACTGTGCGTTCCGTTTGGATTATCATCAGCAGAATGAAGCCGTGTGAAAGGTGGTACCATGCGGTAATATCCATATAAACCCTATGAGCAAGTAGCATACTGTCATTATCTCAATTTCATAATTGGACAATGACGTACCTCTCTTACAGTGCATTTCTCACACTCAACAACCTGTACTGAAATATGCGACTAGAAAGTATGTATGAGTAAGTGCAATGTAAATCATATCTGAACAAAAACGTCTCCGACGTTACTCACGCATAGCCTACAGAGCGCTGTCTATAAGTCCTTAATTCCAACTTGCAAAAACTAGACCTGCCTTTAAAAGTATTGATATCAAAATGTGGCCAAGTTACAACTAACAATATTGCCTATCGTAGCTCACACTAAATAAACTAGCTCTATTCCAAAGCAATGCTATCCAAACTTTCCAAAATTATTTAATGCAACTTGGCCCTGTATTTCTTCATCTTGGCATATGAAGAGATTGTGCCTCATGGAACAACATATGATTTCAATTAATGTCTTTAACAGTTAATGAATAATTACACTCCAGAAAGGATATGGTTAAACTTAGCAAGTTTACTTTAGAAAATGTACAGGTTTTAAAACGTTAACTGCTGCTACAGATTTCTTTACAATTCACAAGTACTTTTATATCAAGAAACATCATGTACAATAGACAAAGGGGGGATTAATAAATAAATGCAGATAAAATATTTTTAAAATAGCGTACATATAGTATTTTTACAAAAGTATGCAGACATGTTTGTGGGTCAGATGATGGCAAATAAGTAATAGTACTAATTTTCTTAACATAATAATAGTTATGATATTTGCAAACAGAATTTTGTGAACACAAGGATATCTATGCTCTGTAGGACCACACAGGTTTTGATAGAAATCCAAATAAACCAATAAATACATAATGATAATAATAATAATAATACATGTTATTCATTCTGTGCTTTTCATAGACCCAAAGCAGTGGATGCAGACAATTATTCAAACATGCCCTATAGTGTAGTAATTTTTCTGTACCCTATGGACTTTGGCCCCCTAGTGGTGGGACGTATGCATCCCAATTTTTTATAGTGTTCATATTTCTCTTAAATTCCCCTTTTGGGCGAATCAGACAAGAGGCTAAGTGATGGTCGGGACAGCCACAATAGTAACAGGAGCCAGTGAGAATTATCTGGCGACGTTCCTCGGCGTCAATGGTGGTCTTGCCCAGCTGCATCGGCTCCTCCTCCGATGGGTCCAGCATCGAAGGGGATCAGTTCCTTGGAGGCGGCGACACTCGCGAGCGTGTAGGGTAAGGTGGTGTACTCTGGCGGCCCTTCTTATCCCAGGCACGTGCCCGGAGCCGTTTGTCAATTGTTATGGCGAGTGAGATAAGAGCGTTCAAAGAACTGGATTCGTCGCGGGTCGCCAGCTCGTCTTTCAGTTTGTCACTGAGGGCTTGGAGGAAGGTTCCTTGGAGGGCGGTGTCGTTCCATCCCAAATCAGCTGCCAAGGTGCGGAACTGAACAGCTATCTCTGCCAAGCTGCGGTTTCCCTGACACAGTTGGAGTAAGCGCTGGGTAGCATCGCATCCACAGACAGGATGGTCGAACACCTGACGCATCTCAGAGGTGAAGGAGGCAAAGTGAAAACAGGCGGGTAGCTGACTGACTTTACAATAATAATATATGATGTCTGATGTTAACTGAATGACTAAGTGAATCGCTAGAATATGAAAAGTGATTTTAAATGTGTCACCTTAAATAGATCCAATGTATCTAAACCGACAACAAGAGGTAGCAAAATATGTCATTTATTTACCAGAATTGAAATGTGTTGTTGGGATTAGAATTTAAATTTCCACCTACTTAAGGTAAGCAGAAAACAAGCTAAGTGGAAACAAACCAAGTAATGTAGGGGGGGAAAAGAAGGACTTGAATATACAAAAAATAAAGTGAAACCTTTCACTCCATATAAGATTACTATACCTTTAGGGGCTAGGTCCCTTTTGACATAAAGCTTTTGTATGTATTTGTACAATAATTGAATTCAACAGATTTAGCTCTTAACTTAAGCTGTCCAATATTATGTAAACGCAGAATATAGTACATTTCAATAATAATGTTCCCGGTTAGCTCCAGCACTTGATACTAGGCTACTAGGTTGCAGGAATGGCTACATCACTATAAGGCAGTTTAACTTAACAGCAGTGAAATTACAACTGTGTTTCACGTAACAGCAATGCATTACAATGCAATAGAGAAAACGTTGTGGGCCCACACACAAAATAAAACAAACTAACCGGCAATAATAAAATAAAAACGAACCCCCGTTGCAGGCCTGATTGACGTTAGCTTACTGTGAACGATGCGGGTTTTCTTCTCGTCGGTAAAGTCAGTGAGCTGTACTTTTCCCCCTTGCGGTCACACTACAGAGCGCTGTCTGGATGAACGATCAGTGTCCAGATTCCAGTCGTCAATGTTGATGAACGCTAACGTTGCGTTAGGGCGAGCTAAGCAACCAAAACTGAATGCAAACGAGAGTACAATGGCCACGTTCGCTCCGCCGCCGTACTTCCACAAAGAATATAGGTCAGCACAAAGTTTTAAGGTAGCCAGTCTGGGGAATCGGGATCTGTTGGGACGCACATGTGCCTGTATTTAAAAGGATGCAACATGTTGCTCGTGCTGCTACTGTATTTGAGCACCCTTTTGCACAATTTACACTGAACTTTGTCATCCCTATTCTTTGTAAAATTATTCCAAACTGAGCTACGGTTTGTGCGCTTCATTTTTATGTGGATACTGGCTATAACGTTAGCAACAGTAGAGCAGCTCTCTCGCTCAATTGCTTGCCACCCGTTCTGATCTGCTAGCAACCTACTGGGGAAATAGGACAACCCCCCCCCCCAGTATGTTTAAAATAATGACATCTCCCCCATTATTTAAATCAATAACATCAACGACAAAATGCGGATTTTTTTATTATTATGCAAATTAACCGATAAGCCGTTAAGCATAATCGGATATTTTTATTTTTACGGCTATCCGGCTAACCGTTGACATCCCTAGTTCATACCGGCACTATCTAGCAGGTCTAGCCAGTTTTCTAGCGATTGATATTTAACTTAAAAGTACTATTAAATATACCCAATCACAAAATCTATCCAACCAACCAGTTATGCATTTAAAAAAAAGGATGTGCACATTTATGAGAAGACCAGCTAGCTTTTTGAACTGTACCCGAGGTCCGTAGAGCATCAGTGCTAGTGTATAAACCAAGGGGCCGAAACCGGACTTTGGTGTTGAAGTTCCTGGTCTTGTTGAGAGTGTTTCTCTCTGGCGCCAGTTCGGTTGGCTCCAGTAAAGGTCTTGCAGGCCCGTCATTCAATGCAGTGGCACCAAATGCAGTCAAAATACAAAGTCGATTTCTTGCAGCAGCCACTCCTCACAGCTCCATTTCTTCTCTGCAGATGATGGTGGAACGACCTTCCCCAATCAGTCAGGAAGACATGTTCTCTGGCTGCTTCCCACATTTTCTCCCTGTATTTTATAGGTCTTGAGGCATGCTCCAAGGCCTGGTGACACATTTATCATTGTAAGTGCCCATCTCTAGCTCTAGTGGTATTTGCTTACAATGTGAAATGCATTTTTGTAGGACACTTTGGCTAAAAGAATCTGCCTAATAACTAAATTGTAAATTGTTATTTGTAAAGTGAGGTGTGTGTGCGTGTGCGTGTGTGTGTGTGGATGCATGTGTACGTGTGTTCTGGTGGGGGGGGGGGGGTGTTGCTATGCAATTTCCTGTTAGATCAGTTTTTGGATCTATGTGTGCAGTCACACATCTTCATGTGGGAAAGCAAGCATACACCATCTTGAGGGTAACCTGTGTACAGTGTTTGTTCAGTGATGGTTGGGGGCTGGTATCACATAGACACTGCTTCCATATCCTCTTATAAGGTCTAGTCAGTAGAAATATTAAAACATGCCAGGGAAATCATCCTGGCATGTTTACAAATTAATACAAAAATACGAAAGATGACTTTGGTCTATTACTGCTGGAGCCAGATGGACATACAGGATTGTTTGATATTTTATATGTCCACTGAGCTGGGACTACAGTCCCCAGCCTTGTTAGCTGCAGAATAATTTTCAGACTTTGGATATGGTGCATATTTCTCTCTTGGGCAGCTGTGGATGTGCCTGGCAGAGCAGCTAAAGCTAAAATAAACCCACCTTGATCATTACTCATTCTGTCATAGTTAAAATTCCAATGCCTGAATCCCACTCTAAGTGTCCCCAAAAAAAACTCCCCGAACAGAAAGTGGGGCGTAAAAGTTGTAGGAAAAAAAACATAAGGCATGCTGGGTATTCTAACATGCCATACCTGCAATGCCAATGGGCAGCCACCAAGTGGTGCTATGTGAGACAGGTCTTACTTAGGGTACTGGGTTTCAGAATTAATAGTTCAAGTCTGCCACTTCGCAATGTCATATCAGCAGACAATGGCTGGAGGCCCTAGCAGTGGCCTTGCCCTGCAAGGAGTAATATGAGTTTACGTTGGCCAGGGCTCTTCAGGTTACCTCCACATTAGTTCCACTCACTTATGCACCAGGAACCCACAGACTACTAGATGTCAGATCCTCTCATTTCCTACTATGGGCAGTACTGTTTACTGTACATTGTAAAAGAACCACTGGCACTCAGAGTGCATTAGAAGTGCATGGGTTTTAGCAACACTGCTCTTGATGCACAGAAGTGCATGGCATCTTGGTTATTTGAGAGGCTCTGTGAACCCCAAATTTGGGAGAAAAAGGGAAAACATTTCCATATATAAAAACACATTTAAAATGTATCTTGGTAATACCTGTAGGTGAAACATGTTTTAAAAAGGTGTCCACCATTTTTAGAAAAAGCTTACAAAAAATGTGAGGAACCGATGTAGCAAGAACAGTTTATTGTGTGTGATGTGTGTGTGTGTGTCTGCGTATGTGTGTGAATTTGTGTGTGCAAGCGTGTATGCGTGCATATGTATGTAATTACACCAGTCCCCTGAGGATGCTTGTGTGATTGAGTGACAGCTGCTCATCATAAGAACTCTGCTGCAATATGTGGTCCTGAATGACTGAATCTGGAGACAATGTGATTGGCATACTAATTAGAAGTCCCCTCAACATCTCTCCTGAATCCACCCCCCACCCAAAATACACACACACACACACACACACACACACACACACACACACACACACACACACACACACACACACACAAGCCAGTCACACACACCCCTCCCATGTGGCGCAGCTTGTTCAAAAATGATCCCCTGCCAAACCCTCAATATCCCTCATGCACTGTAATTAAATTTATCCTGAGTACACAAGAGTGGCAGATGGTTCATATGTTGTACCCAGTCTTTAGGACCTGTTCTGGAACAAAACCCAAATTATAGTGAGGGAATCAGGTCTACATTGGCCAATTTAAAACAGTTACAAGGAGCTACAATATCTGCAAAGTATTTGGTTGTCTGTACCAAGTGACATTTATCCAGGACTGGATTTCAAGTGTAACATCACTGCCAGCCCATGCAACAGCTATGGTGTTCCAATTATTTGTGTTCCATGAGGTAATTTATCTATGTCAAGGGAGACTCACTGAAAGTGACTCACTTAAGCAGCACAGCACAATTAGCAGTACACTTATCCATGTCATTTAGTTATGTACCAGATATACACTGTAAAGTTTGCACCAACCCAAAAATGCACTTTTGTATATCAGAAGAACATTTCACATGCACACACACAAACACCTAATCTTTAATTTAGGCAAATTATTCAAAGAAAAAATAGATTAAAAAAAAAAGATTAAAAATAGATATTTTCTCAAAAAAAAGAATACGTCACAATTATTGGCTATGCTAGAAATAGTTACAAACAAAACCTGATTGAAGTATATTCCCATTCATACTTAAATTGTTTTAAAACACACCTGATTCTTAAGGAACAATTGTGTGGTCATTCTCAACTTCCTGTTTCACTGGGGTATGAATATGAGGTGCCACAGGCCAAAACCCCTTAGTCATCCATCAATATGGGAAAGATCAGAGAACACATAAATTAAATTAAACTGTTGTTTAGGTTGTTGAACTTCATAATTCAGGCAATGGCTATAAAAAATGTCTGAAACAATTTATTTCCACCAGTAGGTAGTTTCATATAATAATTAAGAAGTTTTAAAGCAACTGGATCTATGATGAACCTGCCGGGAAGAGGACGCCCCCACGCACTGTGAGGAGGATGGTTCGAGAGGCAAAAATGTCTCCAAGGATCACAGTTTGAAAAAAAAAAAGAAGCTATTTTGAAGACTCGCCGGAGAAAGCCTCTGCTGTCATCATATCACAAACCTAAGTGCCTGGTGTTTGCTTAATGTTAACAGAATTTAGATTGGAACCAGGTGCTATGGTCCGATGAGACGAAAATTGAGCTTTTTGGCAATAACAAAGGTGGGTTTGGTGTCCAGAAAAAAAGCCTTATCCCCGCTGTGAAGTACGGTGGTGAATCTGTGATGTTGCGGGGCTGTTTTTCCTCCAAAGGCCCTGGGAACCTTAATAGGATACATGGCATCATGGACTCCATGAAATACCAGGAGACTTTAGATCAAAATCAGGCTCCCTCTGCCAGAAGGCTAAAAGTGGGTTGTGGTTGGATCTTCCAAACCATACCTCAAAATCTACACAAAAATGAATCAAGATTTTTCAATGGCCATCCCAGTCCCCTGACCTGAAACCCTTTGAAAACCTGTGGGGTGAGGAGGAGAGTGCACAAGCGAGGACTAAGGACTGTGAAGGATCTGGGGAGATTCTATATGGTGGAATTGTCTGAAATCCCATGCCATGTGTTCCCCAACCTCATCAAACATTACAGGGAGACTCAGTGCTGTTATCTTGGCAAAGGGTGGGTGCACAAAGTACTAAATACAGGGATGCCAATAATTGTGACACAAATCTTCAAATTAAAATGATTTTGCATTACATATTTGTTTTTTCTTTGATCAATGGTATCACAGTTAAACTATATAATATTCTTGTTTTTCTGAGCAAAAAAGATATTTGATAAACAATAAACTGAATTTAATCCTAACATAGCATAGAATTGTAAACCGCTCTGAATTAGACCATGGAGATCTCAAAATGGCTAAATATGTATTACTTGGGATATGCTGACAGAAATTTTGCTAGCAGAACATGGACATTAGTGGTGCTCCATGATTAACACTTTGCCCAGATGATTAATGATTAGACTAGGGGTTTCTTGCCTCTCATAGTATTGGAAGACCCCACTGTGAATCCAGTATATAAATGTGAATCTCTCCTTAACTAGCACAAAATGGACTCTTTTCAATTCATTCTTATGTAAAAAATGAAAGGTCTCTTTGTTCAGCGCAGTTCTCTTTACATTTGATAATGATCGGTGTGGTTGAGAGGTGGTTATTATAATCACGCTTCTATAAAACTGAGCTGAATGGGAGTATTAAGGGTTTGAATTAAGGGGCCTCATTAAAAGGGGGGCTTAAAGGTTCAGTGGAGGGAGGGGAGAGGGAGCTGGCCACATGCAGCCTTTCCGGGTTTATCTGGAAGTGGCTAGAAACAGCCAAGAAGAAGACCCTGAGTGAACGTCTATGTCAGGCTAAGTGGACATCATGTAACTCACGAGTGTAAGAAGGCAGGCATAGGCTGGACTTTTGATATTTATCTATTTTACATACAGAATACTTAGTATTTAGGAGCTGGGTAGTTTGATGGGGGCAGAACACATTCATTTCTGTAGACTTATATGTCAACAGGTGGGTATAATACATCTGAGTTCATGGCATGTATTTTGAAAATGCATGAATGTTTCCTATTTTCTTATGTGTGTGAGTTTTGCACCTGCATGACCAACTGCTTCATTCTTCATTGAAATGGGAAAGCAACGCTGACATGAAGTACAATATCATGGAAATAAGCGCCAGATTTTGACATAATTTAGAAATATTCCTTTTTTACATTTTAGATTTCATATCTCATTACATATGAGAGCAAATCTGTGTGCTGGGAGCTCGTTGCATTCTGTTTTTTGTATGACAGGATTTCACTGTTACAGCAGGGTTAGGCAGACCATCATGGAAACACCCAGCACCTGCCAAATGTTCAACCTGGAAAAAAAATAATAATGGAAAATGGAGTGCCAAAGAGAGATAACTGCAAATAACTGTGGCTGTTCAAATATTTCCTGGCGCAATTGCTTCTCACGTCGAGGGGGTAATTGTTTTTGCGAGCCTCACCATGAAAATTGGGAGCCATTCCATGGTTGTGTAATTATTGCTTTTCCGGCTTGTTTATTTATAGAAATCATTGAACGGATCATTAAAAGTCACCCAAGCAAATAAGTATAGCAGTCAAAATGGAGCAGGACCAATATGAACAATAAATAAATAAACAAATGCAAGACTGAACGAAAAAAATTGTTATATGATTTCGTTTTCACTTCACAACATTATCTAGTCAGTAAAAAATCTTTCCCACTAATGTATATTCATCAATATTTAGTCGAGTATGTTCTAAAAAATTTATTCAAACTGGTCCCCCAAGCATATTGATTGAATTCTGCTGCTTTCCTGTTTGACTCATACATATTTGAGACACAAGACGAGTTATTGTGTGTGTGTGTGTGTGTGTGTGTGTGTGTGTGTGTGTGTGTGTGGGTGTGTGCGTGGGTGCGTGCGTGCGTGTGTGCGTGTGTGTGTGTGTGTGTGTGTGTGTGTGTGTGTGCATGTGTGCGTGCATGTGTGTGTGTGTGTGTGTGTGTGTGTGTGTGCATGGGTGCGTGCATGTGTGTGTGTGTGTGTGTGTGTGTGTGTGTGTGCATGGGTGCGTGCATGTGTGTGTGTGTGTGTGTGTGTGTGTGTGTTTGTGTCTGACTAAATGTATATATGTCTTAAAAAGATTGTGATAGCATCCAGAGTGAAGTGATAGCATCCATATTCAATTAAAAACTTATGAAAAGTAATCCTGACAGCCTGGGCATAGCCTTAGTTTAAGTAACTCATATTATTCTCATGACATTTTGCACCTGAGAGGTCAACAATTTGCTTGGGTGATGAACATGAAGCAAAAAAAAAGATTGTTGTTTGTTCAAGGTCATTGAATATGTGGTTTCTTCTGAACTGCCAATTGCTGTCCCGCAATTTTTTGTCAAAAGCAGCTGAAACAAACATGCAGGGGACAGTTTGGAGAGCCACAGTAAAGTTCTTCTTTTGCAACAGTCAGAGTAATATTGAAATTCCACTTGGATACAAAATACATGTATATTGTTTCCTCTGGAACTTTGGATCTCCATTACAACCAAGCTGTTTTTACAAGGCCTCAGAGGTCTTCTTGCTGTGCAAACTCACTAGGTGAATTAGCCATTCATTAACATTTAAATTAACTTCTCCCTTCATCACCAAGAGATAATGTAATCAAAGCAGACCTCGGAACTCTAATCTGAACATTTTAAATGGACAAAATTAACTTTTATGTTCCGTTAATGCCTAATAAAATCCACCAATTTCATTTACAATTAACGAGATATTCCAGCACGTTGGCCTATAAACCTTTCATTTTCACCACAGATCACATGAATTAGGCCCCACGGAGACACAACCGTTGCCGTTCCCCATTGAGCAAGTTATGACAGCTGTTTTCTATTGTGTTCCGTTGCTCCCTTCTCATTTATTTCGCTGGTTCTTTGTCAGTGTTAATTTGCTCGCCTTTAACGGCAGGGCCAGTGATCACAGCCTTCTGGCCTGGGAGGAAAATTAATAGTCTATTTAATGCATTTTTAATCCCCAGACAACCTGGTATCCTCTTATTTTCCCCATTCATACCTAATCAAGACTGACTCAACTCTATTACAGTAGGTTTACAATAAGGTAAAAAATATTTGGTGTTGATTCAAAACTAATAGCTTTAAATGAGGCCAAAATTGTTATAATAACCTCATATCTAATCTAATTTAATTAAAATGTTCTTTAAAGCAAAAAATACAATTTGTTCCAGAGGGTATCCATATGTGGTTTGCAGCCTGTCTCTGCTATGGTTTAAAAGGAAGGCATTGCTAGAACAGTCAGGAAGCCATCTCACCTGGCGTGCCAGGCGCAGACACCTGCTGAGTTCCGAAGGCCTCAGGTAATGTGTCCACGTTTCTTGTCTTACGACGACTTTCACCTTCTTTTTTGAACCTCAGCCTCCATTCAGAGGGCTGAAGTGCATGCAAAAAAAGACCTCCGGGAAATCCATTTATCCCGCCGGCCGTCTTTGTGTCCGAGTCGGTCTCTGGGGAGCCCGGGCTAATTGGGAAATAAAAGGCCTGCAAGCGGAGCGGTAACTCGCCCGCTGGTCTTCTGTGGCAGCACGTTTGAGCCAGCGCAGTGCGGCGTGGGGGTGGCATGGTGCCGCGCGGCGTATTGACGGAAAGAGCCAGGTTTTCACTCGCACTCTTTCTATACTGTGGTGCCTCATTCATCAATCCAACATTTCACACAAAGCCCTGAAACAATGACCCGGGCCTCTATTTATTCCCCCGTACACTGCCGCTGGCCTAAAGTTCAGAAGATTTTTCAGAAATATAAGTATGTGTGTGTTTGTGTGTGCGCGTGTGCGCGTGCGTGCATGTGTGTGTGTGTGTGTGTGTGTGTGTGTGCGTGTGAGAGAGGGAGAAAGAGAAAGAGAGAGAGAGATTTTATGCATTTTTAGAAAGACCAAACGGAAGAAAATATAGTCCGTTTCTTGGGTCATTTCAGGAGCACCAGTAATATCAAATTTAATGACATTAGGTGTAGTAATTGAATCTATTTCTCATGCTTGGATTAAGGTTTCGTCTAACTCAAAAGTGGGGCCCTTACGCCCACTCCCAAAACTTCCCAAAACAAAACGGGTACATTTGCATGTGGTGCGCAATGCCGCAGGGCATAGGTTCGGCACATTTGTTTTCCAATATGAGACGTTCCTTTCATTATTATTTAAAAAAAATAATTATTATATAATTATCACTCAGCACATGCATCTTATTATGGGTTATAGGTTTAATGAATAGTCGATAAGTATTTCAAAATAAACTGGGGAACAGCAAGCATACACACAGCCCAAGCTTCCGACTGTCAATGGTATATTTATGAGTGTGGGATGCATCCAGCAGACCCATTTCCCTGCATTGTATTTCCTTAGGACAGCTGCAAGTAATTTTTCAGTTCTGAATTCTGTCATTCGTGTGCATGCATTTGAGTGCGTGCGCATATGTGCGCGTGAGTGAGCGATCGTGTCACTGTGTGTGCATGCGCTTAAAGTCTTTGGTTATCTTATTTTTCTGAGCCGTTCATGGAAATAGCTAAATCATGCATAATGCGTTTCATAATTCATTGAAATGGAATGAATCCCCGCCTTGATTTGGCGGGTGGTCAAAATGGCCTGTGAAACAGCAAGCACCCTTCCAGGGGAGAAATTTGGTTATATAAAATTTCAAATTATTATTTTCTCTAATGTAATTCTCAATGAATAACATTTGTTTGTCTTTACTGGTTTTTAAATTTCATTATCCAATAAAAACATTTTGTTTAGTTACAATAATCAACATCATTTCATTTCACATTTTTTAAAACATATTTTATCGGGGGGAATTTTTATTTCCCTTCCCTTTAGTTTTTAAAAGAAACATTTAACATTCAGGACACCACAGTAAAGCACAACACATACGAAAAAATCACAAAAACAGAAAAAAAGGATTCAAAAGACATTGAAATGAAGAAAAAGGATTAGTTCCCGGGTTGTCGGGCGGGAAAATGTTCTGTTTTTAATTTCTCTCTCTTCCTTGGGATGGAGGGGGGTGGACTAAATGATCAGTTCTTTCCAATGGTTCACCCCCCATTTCTCTCACGCCAGACATTTGTCTTTTGCCAGGTCGACCATAACGCCGTCCTGGAGGAGGTTTTGCGTCCTCCTCCTGAGAGTGACCAGGTCTACAGTTGTTTTTTGGTAGACCTTGATGTTCCTCGCCTCCCACAGGACCTGCTTAACGGTGTTAACGATCCTCCACTGACGCTGGAGCTCTGGTGTTTGGCATCCTCCACAGGGTCCGTAGAGGACACTCTCACCAGTCAGGGAGGACCTCGGCAGCAACCTGCTATGGGAGACAGAGGAAACAACAAGGCCCCAGACCCGTCTGGCCACGGAGCACTCCCAGAACAGATGGTAAACGTGTTCTGAGTCAGTGCATCCGTGGGGGCAGCGCTCGGTCAGGGCCAAGTGCCGCTTAAACATAAATTACCTGGTGGGGAGACACATGTGGGCAGACATCCAGGCAATGTCCTTTTGCTTGTTATTTAAACATTTGTTTGTTTAAATCATGCATAATGCGTTTCATAATTCATTGAAATGGAATGAATCCCCGCCTTGATTTGGCGGGTGGTCAAAATGGCCTGTGAAACAGCAAGCACCCTTCCAGGGGAGTAACTGGAGTGTTAACTTCATCCATTTGAAATTAAACTGCTGCACTGTACACCGTATTCTGCGCATTCTGTTTGAGAGAATTTGCCATGTCCCAGTCAATAGACAAGGACACACAGACATGAAAGCTGGATGAAAAGACAAGCTGGTAGCATATCCATAAAATTACTGGGCTGGAATATTTAATTACTTTCCCCTCCTCATCCTGTTCCCAAATTAAATTTTAAGTTCCTTTGAAAAAAAATCTCACCATTAAAACCAAAAAGAGGAATAAATCACTCCTGAAGCTGAGGTAGTCTCTCCAGATTGCATTTTGTTTGCCCCCAAGGGGGAGTTTCACTGAGCACAGAGCACCAGCGTTGTGAAACATACGGAATGCGTGTGTCTGTCAGCATCTCAAATTCTAGCCTTCCAGCCATTTTTGGAACAGCGAAAGGAACGTCTCATATTGGAAAACAAATGTGCCGAGTCTATGCCCTGCGACATTGCGCTCCACATGCAATGTACCCGTTTTGTTTTGGGAAGTGGGTGAAAGGGCTTTTGAGTTAGACGAAACCTTGAGACCATGAGAAATAGATTCAATTACTACACTAATGTCATTAAATTTGATATTACTGGTGCTCCTGAAATGACCCAAGAAACGGACTATATTTTCTTCCGTTTGGTCTTTCTAAAAATGCATAAAATCTCTCTCTCTCTTTCTCTTTCTCCCTCTCTCACACACACACACACATGCACGCACACGCACACACACACACACACACACACACACACACACACACACACACACACACACACATTTTTATTATCCACCTTATCAAACTGATCTACAGCTCTCAGTGCCAGTTACCATTCCATTCAATTGCATTTTTGTCCATGAAAATGGAGTGCTTTATGGCCATACTGACCTGCCAGGCCAAACTGCCAACTAAAGCCAGACATTGCATTGATCAGGCAGAGTTATAAATGCAATCGGCCATTTCAGACTTAGAGAAATATAAAAATTAGGGTTAAAACAAGAAGGCATAAAGGCTGACTTAGCCAGAATTGGTTAAGGGATCTAACTTAGGAAAAGCCAAGCATAGTTAATTTAAATTAAATATTTTTAGCCCCTAAGCTTTACCAGATAGATTGGAAACCCTGGTGAAACCAAATTTAGCGGCTCAAAGTGAAAAAGCCTTTGCTTTTATAATGAATTGCTTATCCTCTGTTCAGCATGTTAGCAGTAACGTGGATGTGCATATGATTACTGATAATGTTTTATGCGTGGAAAATAGAGAAGAGTATTTGAATACATTATTTCCTATAGATGTACAAATGTCCAGCAGTTATTTCGCAGTATTATGTTATGCCCATATATTGCTTGATAAATAAGCTCTGAACACGGAGTATATTTGTTACAGTTGTGCAGTTACTTCAGCAAAACAGATTTGTATTCATAATGTAATATTTCTCACTGCTGAAGACAAGCCCTGTGGCATTTGTTCAACATTTCTCCTTAGTTTTGAATTACCACAGTGAATTACAAGTGCTATGCACTGTCTCCACAAGCAAACTTAAGTTTATTTATAGCTCAAGGGTTTGTAATCGCAGACAATAAAACTGATGATAAGAGGCTAAGCCACTGCCCCGCTTGATTGTTTGTGAATCAAAACACACGGCAAGATTTTGTTATTTTGGAAAATTTTAGATGGGTTCAGAAATGTACTATTTAGATAGATTAAGAGATTAGTATCCATTTCCAGCACAGATTAGAAATACATACAGATTTCATCCACGGAAACAGTCTTAATGGTCCAAACCATGGCTGTGTACCACTCACCTCCCCTAGGGGATGGTGACAATACAATGTTGAAACTGTCCAAAATCAGTGTTACAAAAAAGCCATGCTGATGGAGCCTCGGAGTTTTGGAGCATGTCTTTAAGTGACGGTGTTAGAGACACGTCTTCACGCAATGGTGTTTGGATCAGGTTTTTAAGTAAGGGTGTTAGGAGCTAGTCTTTAAGTATTTATTAGGCCTAATGAGGCATTGATTAAAGTGCGATGGCGTGTTTGTCTTCAGACAGGGTAACTACTGCAGGCTGGATAAATGGATGTGATATGTATGTAACAGCTAACAGCTTTGCATACTATCAGGTGTGTGTGTGTGTGTGTGTATGTGTGTGTGTGTGTGTGTGTGCTTAAGTGCGTGTGTGTATTTGAAAGGGAATCAGGAACCCCGGGGACTGTGTGTCAGGGTGCTATTTGTACCTCTAAGCAAATTGGTTATATTAAATTTCAAATTCTTATTTTCTCTAATGTAATTCTCAATGAATAACAATGAAAGCTTTTTTTCACTCACATGGCCAAGTGATTTTTGACTGGTTGAAAGCACCCACCCCCTCACCTCTCTTCGGGCGAAGCCTTCTCGCTCCATGGTGAGTGTTATAACTAGAACCATGCATAGGCATCACAAACTAACTGTGCCGTTATTGTCTCCATGGCGATAAGGTGCCTTAAGCTATGTAGTGAAAAATAAAGATGTTTTCTCATTACGGGACAGCAAGACAATTTGGATTTAATATGCAAAGTGACCTTCCATTACAGTACCCTGTAAAATGTTAATCAACTCCCAGTTTCAAGTGTAAGCAGTGGTGGGGTGGTTTTGTAGAAATACACTTATTTTTGCATTAATGTGGATTCGGGTGACTGTACTTGTTGGTCTCATATTTCTTAAATGGAGCCAGACTGAGCAATCTAAAATTCAGTAAATTTGTGTTGCTCTTGGGTAAAACACAAAAAGCTGTTCAACGGAAAGTCAATTGGGGGACACATTGTACAGCGTCCATAAACCCTACAGTTTGCCTTAAGGGTTGAAACATGCTTCTGTACTTCTATATTGGAGTTTTGATATGATTGCTCTGTTGTTTAATGCTAGTGCACTTTATTTCCTGTGGGTGCAATTGGCAAATGCAGCCATTTCTGTTTAAATAAGCACTGCACCAACCAAAGTACATTTGTATTAATATTCGTTGGTGTTTTTTTTTTTTTGCTTTACCATTTCAGTCAGGGGAGGGGTTTCAAAGTCAGGAGACAGAGGTCAGCAGTAAAGCTAGAAACCATATTTTGAAGCAACATAGTCATTTTCTTCTTCTGAAAATCATGGTTTGAACAGAAAAATTCCCAGAGATTTCAAAGATGCAACAGTATTCACCATCTTATTTTTCAGTTTTATTCCACTGATCTCTTTTACAAGGGAGACCTGGCAAAGAGGTAAGCACAATAAATACATAAGAAAAATATACAATTACAGACATAAATGATACACCATTTAAAAAACCTATCACAATAAATACAATCCAACTCATCCAGCATTACTTAAATTGTTTAATTTACTACATAGTTCAGTTCTTCCTCTCTGTACCTGGATTGAGAGTGTAGATAACAAGAAAATCACAAAGATTTATTTAGTCTATGAGTCACCAATGAAGACCACTTCAACTTTATTATATATATATTATATATATTATATGACAGGCAGTGGCAATGCCGGAGTGGCTAATCGGGAGAATCTGGAAGAATCCAGGTGGGCCGCTGGTTTTTGGGCTGGTGGCGAGGATCGGTAAACACAATAATTGTATTTAGATGATATACTTGCAGCAGTGTGGGCCGCGTGAGTTCTCACTCGGCCCTCTCTCTCCTCCTCACACACTCACGAAAAGCAACCACGGCCCATACCAGAAACTTGGATGCTAATAGGGGGGATGAGAGTGGCCCCTCCCAAATTCCATAATTGGTTGAACCCAAGTTTGTTTTAGATTATGATTGATCACCTGATGTAATTAGCTTAGTTTATGAGTTTGTGCCAGCCGAAGATGCTAAAATTCAGAAAAAATAAGAAAAGGAAGAGCAGAAAAGGCTAGGATAAAAAAAGAAAGGCAATGGAAGAAGAAGCGGCCAAATGTGTCAAATTAACCAACATATTTCGAACACAAACACAAATGCAGCTGATGATGAGAAAGGTAGCGATGTTAAGATGTCATAGGCGTGTAAAGCACAATATCATTGCATGCCAACCACAATTAAAGTTTATTGTCAAGGAACTTTAAAGCATGACTGGCGTATTTACAAATAACTGCTTTGATAAATGCAAAATGGTTATGGGATCATCTAATTGTGAAAGGCATTTTGCTATAGTCTCTGAGCAGCCAGGATTTTATTTCAAAAATTTTTTAGCGAGGGGGGTTAATTGTGTTGGAAATTATTATTCTTGTTTATTATTATTATTAGGCCATGAAAGGCATAATAATAATAAGTTAATTATTAAGTAACACTGTTTTAGATGTAGCTAACGTTAGCTAACATAGCCTAGCCTACTTGCTGTATCTTGCTGTCACTTCTTGTTGGTTTTGTTAGCTAACGTTATTAACTTTTTATTTATTTGACGTCTAATGTCACCCTTCAACCGTGAGGTAACTTTAGCTATCTAGCCAAAGTTAACAGCCAAATTAAGTTAATATAACTTCCTGGAGATTTAAACGTTACATTCAGAGAGCTAACGTTATTTAATCATTATGAATGGACGTTTTATATCTTTCTGGCCATTGTCACGAACGTGAACATCTGCCACGTTAAGAGTGTTATTTACTAAATTAGAAAAACGATGACTAAAACAGCATTTAAAGGCCTTATGATAACGGTCACTTCTTAACGTTCAAAAACAATAGTTGCAGCAGTTTTTATTAATAGACAGTGTTAACATTATTCCAGTGAGTCATATGTATTGTACATGATTCAATAACGATTTCATATTGAGTACCCCTGAAAAATATGACTTTATTACTTTCCCAGACATTAAATGCCTAACGTTAGGACACTTTATTTGCACAGCATTAGCCTACTTATTGAAGTTTTACATTAGTATTAGGCCATGAAAGGTATTATTATTATTATTATTATTATTATGTTAAGTCTGCTATTAGGCCAAGTCATTAATGAGGCAGTGCCAGGACCAAGCCATGAGCCCAGAAGGATCCCTGCTGTGGACAGCACAGGTAGAGCTGTACCACAGTGTGTGCAACATCTAAAAAGTCCAGCCAATTAGTTCTAATATCACCACTATACATACCTATTTTACTAGTTATCTCTTGTATACGTATGTTATAATTGTTCTTTATTTAAAAAAAAAGTATCATAAAAAGGCCATCAAAAGAGCTAAAATGGTCTATTTTTCATTGTCTATTTCATTTAATTTGATTTACCACCTCACACTACACCATATAATATTACCATCTTTATATACTATTTCCAGCAATTGATACCACTGCGAAGCAACCACACCTACAATTTCTTTAGGAATTGTTAATCTAGTTATTATTATTATTATTATGGTTGAAGACAAAAAATCATAATAATCATAACAATATTTCCATCCATTTAACAACAATTAGTATGGGAACAGTAACGCTCAAAGCATAAATATCATTTGACTGACGCAATGGAAAAATGGAAAAAATTATTTTATGTTATTATTTGGAAATAGAACAGTAATATCCCAGGTAGAACCAGCAACAAGCCAACAACAAAGAAAAAGCAACCAGAAGACTGGGCCCCTCAATTAATTAAAGTGTGAGTCTGCCAGCACGGCGCCATCTAAGGGTAATAAAACAGTCCAATCCTATTGGTTCCACCCCAGTGTCCCCATGTTCATAAAACTTTATTCTCAAAGGCGTGGGCGGGAAGACACTAATGCGATTGAGGTTCATAAAAAAATCGCACCACGGGCTCTTCATTTGTCCAATTCCTCACACATTTTAAAGGCCTCTCATGTAAAGCACTGAGCAGAGAGGATATAATGTCTTAATTTGACAGAAAAGTGTCAGGCTGGCAGCCTGCTGCTGTCCGACTGGCTGGCGTAATTTTCCACACACCCCATCGGTGCTGACAAAAGAGATTTGATTCGTTATTGTACTTATCGTGATCAAACCTAGCTTTACATCCCTCTGTGACAAGAAATTGGTCTGTTGAACAGTTATAATTGTTTTTCTTCATAATTCTGAGAAGTTTTTGTGATATGAATTAAGGGAAACTTTCATGAAGCTGTATCTATCCCAGAAGTCTTGCTGTTTTGCTTTTTTGTCATGCATGTCTGAATTGCTTTCTAGCTACAGACGTGCTGTTTATTTTTGTAGCATTTTGTTGAATTTCTAAATTGCACAGTAAACAATAATAGCCTGAATTTTAATTATTGTAAATTCTAACTTGTGCAAAGCTTTCAAGCTAACAGTTCTCCAGGGGTCCGTCATAGTTGCACATGTAAATTAATGGCAAGTTTGTCAAAGGTTGAGATGGAAGCATGCAGATTAGTGGTTTCAGCCGTGTAATAAAAATATGTAGATCTTCGGCCAGTGTTAATACTTCTGTCAGGCTTTCTTTTTTTTTTTTTGCAATATAATTGAGCACGTTTTCATCGCAGACACTGGTGTTTGTTTTTGATCATGCCTTAAAATGTGTGATCTGGCTTTGATGTCACTATATCTTCTGGGCTAAAAGGTATAGCGCAAGCTGAGGTACCGGTACTGTATTTTTATGTGAAAAAATAACAATGTACAAACAGTACAAGTAGTTCAATTACCGTAATGCCGCTCAATCTGAGCAGAGGCTCATATTTTTCCCTACTTATCGGCACTCTAGCCATCCATGGACAATGACTGAATTTGTACTTATTTGAAGCTGTCTGTCTAAGAGCCAGGTGCACACATTGTATCCATAGCAACGCAATGCATTACTGCCATGAGTGGTATGCTATAGCAACTGTCCCAGCAGCATTACAAGTCTGTTATGATCTGACACTGGGGAAATTGTGCTTGGGAAGTTCTGAATAACATTTGATTTCTGTGGTCTGGCTGTGTACAACAGGCACTGTTCTAATATAGGTGAATGAAACTTCATGTAAGATATCTTGTCAATGTAAGTGTATGACATATACACAACATAATTTACCCTAAAACTGACACTGACTAATTTTAACCCCAACCTGTAAACCTGACAAGCACTGCAAATAGTTAACTAACTAGCAGTAACTTCTGCTAAGGGGTTCAACAGACTGACTCTGTAAATGTTAATTTCCCAAGGGACTCACATAAATAAGGGTAACTTGAGAAAAAGGGAAAATTCTTTCCTAAGAATCAAAAACATCAAAACCAAACACAACCCAAACCTAACCCTAACCTAAGATATGTTCTTAATTGCAACCTTTTTTTAAATCTCAATCTATAATTAGGTATCCTGAATTATTAAAATAGTTCAGAAATTACAATATAGGAGTAGCAATCTGTATGGCAATAGCTAGCTTATGCAAACTTTAGAATGAATGGGATGCTACAGATTATTACTGCTGGCAAGCACTGCAAATAGGTAACTAGAAAAAAAAGTATATCATAATTCTGTGAGCAAATTGAAAATAAACCATCAGCAACTTTTCATTTGAAACAAAGCAGTCAAAACTGGCCTGAGCAACGCATTTATTTATTCTTTTTTTCTGGTTGAGTGATTAAGGGAAACCCCAGAATATTTGTTCTGAGGGCAGAATTCAGCTCTGGCATTTGTGGTCTTGACTGGACCATTTGATTATTATCAAGAACTATCGGTAAGTTTGCACTTGCGCTGGTGCATGTGTTCACTGCTTCTGCATCCAGAAAGTTATCAGACCCATTTAAAATCAGTCTCTGAGACAGGCGAGATGTGTTAGGTGCTGGTGGGGGGAAGGACCCAAACGCAGGCAGAAGTACGAAAAACCAAAGTTTAATGAGGGCAAGGCAGCAATCCGTAGTAAGACAGGCAAGGTCAAAAAACCGGGGAGACAGGCAATGAAACAAATCACAGTCCAAAGAATGGTCAAGGAACAGGCAGGGGTCGTAACCAGGAAGGCACAGCAAAGGTACAAAAGCGGAATCCAAAAACAGGGTCGCGAGAACACATGCAGGGGTCCAAACCGGGGAGTCGTAGGAGGAACACAAAGAAAACAAAACATACTGGATACAAAACAAAACAACAACTGGCAAAAAACTAGGGAAACAAAAACTAGAAAGCAGATACTCGGAAATAAACAAACAACTCGGCAGATACTTGGAGGAACAGAAAGAAACAGTCACAAAGATTTGGTAAAAGGAACTTGTGAAGACAGACTGAAATAACAAGGTTTAAATACACAGGGAGAAGATTACACAAAAGGAATCAGGTGTGAAGGGGAGGGGAAATGGGAGAGTACACAGGTGAGAACAATGAGGGTTAACCAGGACCAATAATACAATGACGGGGGAAACATAAGACACGGACTGGAATACACATAGACACAATGATAACAAACGGCCTGGGGTTAGCAGGTAAACAAGTGCACAGCTCCGAGGGGAGGACACAAAAGTGGACACACAAGTGGACACACGTGCAGAGAATGCGAAATCAGATAGATACAGGGACAGGATAACGAGGAGTGAAATGACAGCTGCAGGTAGAAACTCAAGATTAATTAGTAATTAGTAATGTTAGTAGCAAACTCAAAAACCCTAATGTTAGTAGGTTAGCTGGTTAGTATTATATACATGTTAGTTTGTTAGCAGGTTAGAATTGAATCTAATCTAACAGTTAGTATGATTAGTACATTAGTATTATCTACAAATATAAATAAAGCCAGAAGGAAGAAAACGAGATACGAAATACAGAGGAAACCCGAATGTTCCCAAAATCACCAGAATAGTGCAATGACAAAGACAGGGGGTGGAATCTCAGAAAACATGGAATGCGGACTGAGAATCGCAAGGGAAAAGAAATCAGGAAAAAAAATAATAAAGAATAAACAGACAGACAAATTACAGGATCCTAACAAGATGTTTTTCGTTTATATAGGCTATTCCATGCTAATTATTATTTAACCATTGTGTATGTTATATTTCACCAACAAACATTGGAAACTATTTAGTCTTTAGTATTTATTAATACACCATTCCGGTAGCGGCATGTGATCGTATACTATAGGCTACTAACTCAAGGTTACGGTGACCGAACAGACTCTCACAGCCACAGTCCAAGTTTTATGTCACAGCGCTTGCTTGCCTATGCAATCAACTTCATACAAAGTTATGACAATGCGCGCACAGCCGTGAACACACACACACACACACACACGACACAACCGGCCACCCGTAAGCACTTACAACAATTCCTGGGCTTGCAAATTTTTACAGGCGGTTTATCCGCAATTACAGTGTCATTGCTGCTCCCCTCACTAACCTTACCTCCACTTCCGTCCCCTTCATTTGGAACCCCCGAGGCTAACCGCGCCTTTTCCACTCTCAAAGCAAAGTTCTCCACAGCCCCTATCCATTGCCACTCGGACCCCAGCTGTCAGTTCGTCATCGAGGTAGACACCTCCGACACTGGCGTTGAGGCCGTCCTCTCTCAATGCTCCGCCTTGGATCATAAAATACACCCCTGTGCCTTCTCCCGGCGACTCACGACTTACGACGTCGGGGACCGGGAGTTACTGGCGATCAAGCTCGCCTTGGAGGAGTGGCGGCACTGGCTGGAGGGGGCAGGTAAACCATTTCTTGCCCTGACTGACCACCGCAACCTGGAATATATTAGATCTGCCAAACATTTAAATTCCCGTCAAGTCCGCTGGTCCTTGTTTTTTGCAAGATTTAATATTTCCATTACCTACAGACCCAGTTCCCGCAACACTAAACCCGATGCCCTGTCACGTATATTCTCCCCTCACGCCAGACCTGCTGTCCCTGACCCCATTATTTTCCCGTCCTGTGTGGTGGCTGCGATCTCCTGGGAGATCGAGGGTATCGTGAAGGCCGCCCAGGTTACCCACCCGGATCCCCGCAATAACCCTAACTCCTGCATGTTTGTTCCCGACTCCGTCCGCTCTCAGGTTCTCCAGTGGGCCCACGCCTCCCGTCTGGCTTGCCATCCTGGTATCCTGAGGACCACCGCCCTGGTCAGGAGGAGTTTCTGGTGGCCCACCCTGAAGGGGGATACTTGTGCCTTCGTCCTCGCCTGCCCGGTGTGTGCCAGGAGTAAGGCCTCCCACCATCCTCCCGCTAGCCTCCTTCGCCCCCTCCCTGTCCCGGGCCATCCTTGGAGCCATGTCGGGGTGGATTTTGCAACCGGTCTGCCCCCGCCGGATGGCAACACCGCCATCCGGACCATTGTGGACCGGTTCTCCAAGGCGGCCTACTTCATTCCCCTGCCCAATGTTCCCTCTGCCCTGGAGACAGCGGAATTCCTGGTGCTGCATGTGGTGAGGCTGCACGGGATCCCCAGTGACATCGTGTCGGACCGTGGGCCCCAGTTCTCCTCCCAGCTGTGGAGGGCCTTCTGTGCTGCCCTGGGCGCCTCCGCCAGCCTGTCCTCGGGATACCACCCCCAAACTAATGGCCAACCAGGGCGGACCAACCAGGACCTGGGAGCAGCCCTGCGGTGCGTGTCAGCTCGCAACCCCTTCTCCTGGAGTAAGTTCCTGCCTTGGGTGGAGTACGCGCACAACTCCCTGAGGAGCACCACCACTGGGATGTCCCCCTTTGAGTGCTCCTTGGGGTACCAGCCTCCCCTGTTCCCGGCCCAGGAGGAGGAGGTTGCCATCCCATCCGTCCGGTCCCACCTCCTCAGATGTCAGAGAGTCTGGAAGCTGACCTGCACCGCATTCCTCAGCACTACCTCCCGCACCCAACGCCTGGAGTACCTTCACAGGACCGCAGCCCCACAGTACACCCCTGGTCAGCAGGTCTGGCTCTCCACCTCCTCCATTCCACTCCAGTCCACCTCAAAAAAGCTGCAACCCCGATTCATCAGTCCCTACCCCATCCGCACGGTCCTCAACCCCGTCACCGTCAAGCTCCGGCTCCCCGCCTCACTGAAAATCCATCCCACCTTCCATGTCAGGTCAAGTCTGTCGGCTCCAATCCCCTCAGTGCTCCCGTTGATGCCCCCCCACCCCCCCCAGATTATTGATGACGCCCCAGCCTACACCGTAAGACGGGTGTTGGATATCCGCCGCAGAGGCCGCGGATACCAGTATCTGGTGGACTGGGAGGGCTACGGCCCAGAAGAGCGGTCCTGGCTTTTAAAGAAGCTCATCCTAGACCCCTCCCTCATCCGAGAGTTTCACAGACGCCACCCTCTGAAGATCAGACCAAGGGGAACGCCAGGAGGCGTTCCTTAGGTGGGGGGGTACTGTGACGCTCTCCATTCCCATCCCCGTTGTGCTCCTTGTTTTACCTTTTACCCTCACATGTCTTGTTATGTTTTCATGTTTCCTGTTTGTTTCCCTCGTGCTGCAGGCTGGGCATGGGTTTCCCTCTTTGTGTCACTCATTTACCTTGCATTTTCTCTGCCTATCTCATTCCTTTCCCCGCTTGCATTCCTCACACTCTCTGCTCAGTTAATCACTCTTGCATACATTCTCACGCTGCACGCAATCATTAGCTCATTAACTCTCTTATATATTCTCCCTGTGTTTGTTGTCTTGTGCCAGTTCGTTAAGTCTTGTTGTTGAATTAACTCTTGTCTTGTCTCACTTAGTATTTAGAATTCAAGCCTTGTCTTGCCTTGCTTTTGCTGCCTCTAGTCTTGCCTAGCCCAGCGTATTACGCTGCCTGTTTTGTTCTGCCTTGCTGTCATTAATGCCTTGTTCTGCTTTGCATGTCCGCCAGCCTGCAGCTATCCTAGCCCACTCCACGCAGCCCCTGTCTCCCGCATCCCGCTCCTCCTCTGCTACACCAGCCCAGGATTCCACCACCATCCAGCCCCTTGCCTACTCCCACTCCCGTTCAACCCCCTGCTAACGCCATTCCAGGATCCAGTCCCTGCCTTTATTCTCTCCCTATACTTCTGCAGTTTGGACGAAGTAATAAATTATTGAATTATTGCAATTCCTGTCTGTGAGTCGTGCATTTGAGTCCAGTCCCTTCTCGGAATCATAACAGAACGGGAGCAAAACTTCCCTAGCACAAGACAAATCAAAGCAACCTCAAAAACGGAGGTGTATTCAATTGTGTCACTGCATCTTGTCAGAAAGAAATTCAAGTATTTCTTCTTCTTCTCCTCTCCCTAAACGTAAAGGACAAATGGTTAAATTAATCCAGAGACATTGACAAGACATAGTCTGGCTGCACAGCGGCGCCTCTACTTCCTCCGCAAACTCAAGCGAGCGAGAGCTCCTCCAACCATCATGTGCACATTCTACCGGGGCACCATTGAGAGCATCCTGACCAGCTGTATCGCTGTGTGGGGTGGGAGCTGCACTGACTACAACAGGAAAGCCCTGCAGCGCATAGTGAACACAGCTGGAAAGATCATTGGTGCCACACTCCCCTCCCTGCAAGACATTTACACCACCCGCCTCACCCGCAAAGCGACCATGATTGTGCGCGACGCCAGCCACCCCGCACACAGTCTGTTCAACCTCCTGCCCTCAGGGAGAAGGTACCGGAGCCTCCGTGCTCGCTCCACCAGACTCACAAACAGCTTCATACACCAGGCTGTCAGGAAGCTGAACTCTCTGCCCCCCCCCCCCCCCCCCCCCAAAACAATAAACACTCTGGACTCTGAACCCTGAAACACATGGACTTCTGAACCCCGACCTTCAGTTTGAACGGACTCTTTGCACTATTGCACTAATGACTGTTTTGCACAATATATCAAGTTTTTTGCACTAAACATATACATAAAAAACTTCTGCTGCTATCCTCCTACATATTTTTATAGGTTATATATTATATATTTTATTTAATTTAATTCAATTTAACTTTTAGTATAGTAGTAAATGTCTTATCTGTTGTGCACTTTATTGTTTACTTTACTGTTTATTTTAGTGTTAGAAAATGTCTTGTCTTGTGCATTTTATTTTATTTTATTCTGTCACCGTAGGATAGTGAGAAACGTCCTCTCGATTCCTCTGTATGTCTGGTACATGTGGTTGAATTGACAATAAAACACCTTGAACCTTGAACCTTGAACCTTGAACAATAAAAGCTTTCAAACACTATGGCCATCCTGGACTGAAACTATTATGCACTTAATGACACTGAAACTTGCCAACAGAAAATATCTCACTTTCAATACAGATATTATTTAACCAGTTATATTTTCATTGTAAATATGAATATTATTCTTTATATTCTAATTTTAAAGCAAAGATTTTACAGTCCACTGCATGTTTTATTAATAACTACCCCTGATAATTGAGAGGGAAAAACTAACAGTGAAACAGCTGCTAAAATGCTCAACATTGTGGAAAACAGTATGAGCTCCTCTGTGACATCTTTCATTGTATGCAAATGGCTTCTGCAAAGAAATCAATTAATATTCCCAGCTATTATGGAGTATAGAGGGGGGTTTCTGTAGTGTTGCACATGCCAGAATAATTACACATCTAATGTTTCTGAAGTGTTAGCCATGCCTGCGTAAAAGGACATATTCCTGCATAAATATATTACAGCGTGTAAAATGCAGAACCGAATGCATATGTTGGGTACGTGTTTACCTCCATAACACAGCTGTCATATCTGTGTTGGCCACCCCATCAACCTGAGTATGACTGTAATTACCTGCTTGGAAGAGTGTTCATTCCGGCACACGTGACTGGTTTGACAATGTAAAATGCAAGGCCTGTCCTTCACTGTTGGTTACTCATTCATTCCAGCACTGTCTAGTTAGTAACAGTTATAAACAGCTTTTACTTATGTGTGCCAGCTCTGTGCCAGCGTTCCATACTCCATAAGCCAAACAAAGTTTTACACCTTACGGATCATTACGCTATGTTAACATTATTTAGACAACTTTAGTTATATTTAGACAACTTAACAGAGTCAATGCAACAAGATTAAGCTAAGTTGAGTCAACAAATATTTTTCATTGTTGTTGGTCATGGTCATAATTATGAACATGTCAATGTCAACAAGAAAGATGCATGTCTGTGCCAAATCTGGCCAAACAGCAAAATGGTGATCTGACTATTCCTGGCCAGCATGCCACAGTAATTGTGCCAGGGTAGGAAGGAAATACAACCCTTTGTGGCGTAATATCTGATAAAATTACAGTATTGCAGGATAAATTGCATTTCAATCCACCAAGTTTGTCTGGAAAACAGGCGAAATACATTAGCGTGATGGTTTGATTTCATATTACATTTGTGTATTTGGTCAGTTATAGAAAGACTGAACTACACTGTATAATTGTAGAATGCTTGGGTTTGCCTGTCATGGGTTGTGCTTGCCTTTCCTTATTTCTGCGGTCGTTCGTTCTTTTCTTTTCGACAGGGCAATCTATCGGATTTTCCGTGTTCCTGTAATGGCAGCGTGACTTGTGAGGTAGGAGGAGCCAAACGCAGCAAGGGGATTCATTAAGCCCTAAGGCCACTAAGGCGGGAAACCCCGCAGTTAAGGGAGGGAGACAAAACAACGAACAAGCCTACCGATGCTACTAACCGGCTCACTGTCACACGCCAATAAGTAGAAGCGCAAGGACAGGTCTCTCAGTAGCCAGAAATAATATGCGCCCTGTCTCGGAAACGAGACGCATAACAACGGGCGAGTAGCGTAATGGCAAAAATAAAACAGTCAACAAACACTGCTAAATAATACGATAGAATATGAGGAGGCGAAAGGAACAGATCCAACGTTCCAAGGCTACTCTCAGACTCGCAGTCACACACAAACATGTCCACAACATCTCCCAATCTTCCCTATAGGAAGACATGTACCGAAAGACGAAACAGAACAACAGTTCCGAACAAAATTGTCAAAACTCCATGTACGGAGAAAGGTACTGAAAGGAACGAACAGGACAGGCTGCACCGGATATATACCGGCTAAAAGACCAAAGCGAGATTAGTAGAAAATAAACGCCCTACCTCTCCATAAAGAGGAATGTAACGAGGCGAACAGGAACAGAGATTTAACGTTCCAAGGCTACTTTCAGAGACTCGTAGTCAAACGCAAACATGTCAACAAAATCGCCCAAGCTCCATATGAGGAGAGACATACCCGGAGAACGAACAGAACAACAGTTCCGAACAAAATCGTCCCACAAGTAAAAAGGACGAAACCGGACAGCTGCACCGGACATTACCGGCTAAAAGACTAACACGAGTTTGATAGAAAATAAACGCCGTGTCTCTTGGTAAAGAGGAATGTAACGAGGCGAAGGAACAGGGATAACGTTCCATGGCTAGTTTCATAGGCTCGCAGTCACATGCAGAAAACATAAAGGGGTAAACGCCCGATCTCCCAGGAGAGAGAAACATTTTACAGGCGAGCCGACGGAGCACCGTCGTCCCATAACTTTACTATCAAACATGACTAACCCAAGCCTAATTGAAAACACACGCCCTAGCCTCTCAGTAAAGGAATATGTAACGAGGCGAAGGAACAGAGCGCTAACGTTCCAAGACTACTTTCAGAAACACGCAGTCACACACAAACATGTCCACAACATCGCCCAAGCTCCATATAAGGAGAGACACACCCGGAGAATGAACAGAACAACAGTTCTGAACAAAATCGTCCCACAGGTAAAAAGGACGAACAGGACAGCTGTACCAAAAGACCAACACAAACTTAATAGAAAATAGCACGCACTGTCTCTCAATATAATAAAGAAAACCCTGACTCACAACAAAGGGGAACGTAGTCCACGAGAAGGAGTCAAAACAGGGAACAAAAGTACCGAAGCTACTAACTTGCTCACTGTAACGCGGAAATGAGTAGAAGCTCAAACGCCTGGTTTCTCAGTAAGAAAACCAAACGAAGGCGAATGGAACAAAGAACTGCTACCCTATACTTATACGAGCTAAGTAACTAAGTAGAAGCGTGAACACCCGATCTCCCAGGAGAGAGAAACATTTTACAGGCGAAATAGAGCAGAGATCTGTGGTCCCATACTTCTACGAGATAAGTAACCAAAGAGCCAGCAAGAACAAAGCCCTGCCTCAGCAACGAGACATTAAAACAGGCAAGTAGCACAAATGGTACAAATAACTCACACCAGACAATGCAAATAACACAAATACAAAGCAAACAATATCGAAGCCCCGAACGAAGGAAACGAAAGGCTTATATAGCTCTAAGGTGACCACGCACAGGTGTGGATGCAGACAGAAGCTCTGCAATCAAAGCAGGGCGGAGCAAGCATCCACCAAAAGGGCAGCGCCCTCGCGTGGCCACCGAGGAAAACGACCGCATGGGGAAAAAGGGTAGAAACCCATGACAGTTCCACGCCGGGGTTTCTTTTCATTCCGGTACTTAGTGATTGCACCTGTTTTAGGTTTCCTGTCTATTTAATCCCACGATTTCCTTCTTCCGGTGCTTGGTTGTTTTTGCTCATTCTGACACTAAGCCGGTAAGGTATAGGTAGGCACTCTAAGGAGACCTCTTGCCTCCATCGCCTTGCTTTGGAGTTACGAGGGACTTGCCTTCTTGTGCTTTAGACACACATAGAATACACGCTCTCCTTTGCATTTTCTGTCCCTCGCTCCAGTTACCTTTCTAGTCTCTTGGAGACAGCTTTCTTTTCCGTTTCTCTCTATCTCTCTTTATTTCTTTGTTTTCTCTCTAATCTAACCGATTATTTTCAGGTCGCTATTATTTCTTCATTTTTTTCAGTTTCCTCTGTATTGCTCTCCGGTTTGAGAGTAGGAGCTGTTTTTCGTTTTGTTTTCTTCCCTATTCGCGGATTTCTTTCCGCTCTATTGGTGTTCATATTTGGACACTTTAAGAATCCCTTTTGTCACATCTGGTCCTCCGAACCATTCGCCTCCCCCTTACATTGCCACAACTGCAACTCAGCGACGTACACCTCTGAGCTTTTCATTTGTCTCCCTATCTTTCTGAATACAGGGGGCAAACCACATTCTTTTGAGAATATGCTTTACTGCAAATGCTCTGTGCTCTAAAGGCCTCCTATCAAGAGCATATTTGATAGGACTAGTGTTGGACTTGCAGTCCATTGGCCCTGGCTTATATTTGAAGATTAAGGAATTAAAATATGCAGATTGGAATCCCAGCATGCCATGTGGCATGTGCAGAGGTCAATAAGAACCCCATTGTTTGTACTAGATCTTAAAATGGGTGGGATAATGGGGTGAGCACATTTCTGGGGCTTCATTTATTATTTCAGTGTAGGCCTTCCTTTATAAAAATGATAATCTCACACCAAAGACCATCTTCTTCCTGTTTCTTCTTGACAATGTGAACAGCATATATTAAACCTGCAGAGGAAAATGCATCTATATGCCAAATATACAACAGTATGCAATATTTCATTAAATCTTCAAAATCCAGTTTCTGTTGTGATTATTTTCATTAAAATGTAATTTTGTATGATTCAATATACATCTGCGTGCAGCTGGTAGCCTTTTTAAACCCAAAATAAGCATAAATATACTTCCTTTGCCGATAAAGATTTCAGGCCAAAATCTATTTAACATGTAAATGTCTGTGTCTAAAATTAGTACCCTGTCTGCTAATGAGAAAGCTACACAGAAAATGTAATTATATATCCGCTCTCAGGAGCAGAATTCCATATAAATCAGTTAATTCATTGCATATTTAGTTTATTCAGCATGGCAACTTCTGGGAAATGAGGCATTCGCCTGGGAAGCCATTTGGGAAAACATCTTTTGTTTGTCCAAAAACCCAAATCACCAATTCAGTCATTTCAAATTATGTCAAAGGGCATATTTGATGCCACTTACAAGGGACCATATCAAACAAGTTCAAACTGCAATTTATGTTCTAATGGAATTCTGGGCACATTTAAACATATGGTAGGGGATTGTCCAGGGATATAAATTTTTGGAGGAAAATAGTGTACATCCTATCAGGGTTAATCAGAAAAGATATACCTAGAGCTAGCCATTCCTCTTCGCAAAGATGACTAGATAGCACAAAATTTGGCTTGCCAGTTTAACTGCAGCTAAAAAGTTTATTATTCAGCACTGGTTGCCCCCACATGACCCTCGCACTCAGAAATGGTTGTCTTTTTAAGATATCACCATGATGAAACTAGGGTTGGCAAAGCTAAGGTTATTATATCGGAGCTCTGAAAGAAGGTTTGAGCTACTAAATAAATATGAACACATTTCTGGTACAGCATATTGAGAACCATAATCAAAATGTTTACCTCAGGGTTGGGCAATATTCCGCAACAATAGTTGCAATAACGATCTTCACCACCATGAGGTGTATTGTCTTCCTTTTTGTCTTTTTTTCTTTAATTATACCTGATGCGGTCAAGGGGCCAGCTTTGGCTCTAAACCTCATCACCAGGTATAATGTCGCCCCTGGCACTCAAAGAGCCAGTGCTCCATTAATTTTTGACACAAAAATAAAAATACTACCACTCATATATTGATATGAACTCTGTATGTATATACAGTGCCCTCCACAAACCCCTGATAAAGATGAGTAAAAAGGGTTATAAAAAATTCACCTTTTGGTGAATTAGCTTTATCTCACACTGAAAAAAAAAGAAATCCAACCTTTTATTGAAGTAAATTTATTCTGAGAAACAAAAATCATCATCCCTCATGAAGAAATAATTATTTTTAACAAAACCACATGTGCCACACCCCTAGAAATTCTTATGAACAAAATTTAACTGAAGCATTTTTTCTACTTATATTTTACTTTTTAAATTTGATCAGAGTGTTTAGGAACTTTCAAGCAGTAATCCATGACTTCCTGTTTCACTGGGGTATAAATATGAGGTGACACAAAGGCCATATTCCCTTATTCATACATCAACTAGATTCAGCTGTAAATTACACTCGTACATTATGGAACACATGACTGGCTAAATGGCTGTAAGTCATCCAGGGTCTGAGGTATCAAACGAGCCCCAAACCATCACTCTGTGGCCAGATATGGAGTAGATGTGGATGGATCACTTTAAGGGTTTCTTCTCCTGACTTTTTTCCCCATAGAGTTCTATAGGAAAATGAGTCAGGAGAAATATGACTTCCAACAATATCAAAAGACTATTGATATCTTATTTTCTGGTACTATTTCATACTGCTCCAGTGTAATTTACAGATAAATCAAGTCCCACCCCCCAATTCCCATAGAGATCCATTCAAATGCAGAGACGTTATAGCATCGCTTGTAAGAGTACCGGAAAATAAGATATCAAGAGTCTTTTGATGTTCTTGGGTCACAGACATCAGGAAGTCATGGCATGCAAAGGATATGTGACCAAATATTAAAAGTTTAAAGGCACAGTCAACTTAGTGTATGTAAACTTCTGACCCACTGGAATTGTGATATAGTGAATTAAAAGTTAAATAATCTGTCTGTAAACAATTGTTGGAAAAATTACTTGTGTTATGCACAAAGTAGATGTCCTAACTGACTTGCCAACTATGGGGTGCCGAATGTAAAGTAAAACACAACACGTTTTTCCTGTGTTTTTTTCTCAGATTTAGCATAAATGTGGCATTTTCCTAAGATTTATGCTAAATGTGAGTTTTTTTTCCAAGATTTTACAGACATGCTAAATAAACCTTTTAGTTGATATTTTCAGATTTAATTGATAAATCTCAAATAAGCATTTCCTAAATATATAACAAATGTTAAATCTGAGTTTTCAAAAATAAATATTTAAAAAAATAAATATTTATTTATATCTTAAATCTTGCGTTGTAGAATAAATATTTATTTATATCTTAAATCTTGCGTTGTAAAATAAATATTTATTTATATCTTAAATCTTGCGTTGTAAAATAAATATTTATTTATATCTTAAATCTTGCGTTGTAAAATAAATATTTATTTATATCTTAAATCTTGCGTTGTAAAATAAATATTTATTTATATCTTAAATCTTGCGTTGTAAAATAAATATTTATTTATATCTTAAATCTTGCGTTTTTATAAAACCAAGATTTAACATTTAAATAAATATTTATTTATATCTTAAATCTTGCGTTCTAAAATAAATATTTATTTATATCTTAAATCTTGCGTTTTTATAAAAACCAAGATTTAACATTTAAATAAATATTTATTTATATCTTAAATCTTGCGTTCTAAAATAAATAATTATTTATATCTTAAATCTTGCGTTTTTATAAAAACCAAGATTTAACATTTAAATAAATATTTATTTATATCTTAAATCTTGCGTTCTAAAATAAATATTTAGAAAAAAATAAATATTTATTTATATCTTAAATCTTGCGTTCTAAAATAAATATTTAGAAAAAAATAAATATTTATTTATATCTTAAATCTTGCGTTTGTAAATTCAACATTTAGCTAAATCTAAATCTTTAGTTTAAATCTTTTGAAAGATATACTAATTAACCCCGCCCCTTGGTGACTGGTATCCAATGGAGGGAGGAGGGGAAATAGCTGGCTTTAGTGATGGGGGTAATTGAGGGTCTTCTAGCGAAGTGTGAAACTTGACGTTAATTTCTATATTAATTCCTGTTTGACACACATTATTTACATAACCTACACACAGATAGCATCTGTTATAATCATGTATGATGTCCAGAGAACTAACTAGATAGCATAGGCTACATTTTGGGCATATTGGCGTTTCCTTGACTGATTTCTTATGGTGAAGTTGAATATTGACAGCCAGCCAAGCCAAACAACAAACTCGCAGCTTGATTCAATAGATGGTTAGTGACCTAGCTCGCTAACCTGTCTGTCGGTAATGTCATAAAATAGCAGGATTCTTGAAACAAACTCGAAACATTAAAACTACCGTGTGCACTTAGGTCGCTAGCTAACGTTACTTGAGATAGGAAGCGAATTGACGTTGACAAACTGCATGGGGGCCAGCAGTCTGACACGACTGGTTAATATAGTCGCGAGTGTCTGGCTAGGAAGGGGTTCGCCTACTAATGTTATTACACATTGAAATGGTTACAATTGCCTAGAAATACAGACAATACTTCTGCAAACCTTGCGTCTCCGTCAAGCTAATACGGGACTCGGTTTGTTCCGTATTTTATCTTCTACTGAAGTTTCTCAACAGGGGCACCAGAGGGCACTGGTGGACTTTAAGAGATGCTCATGCTGGGAGACAAAAAAGAAAGGTCGAGAGGTGGGCTATCGTGTTATAGAATTCATAGAATTTTTATTTTGAAAAACTGTACAGTCCATGTGTGTCAAATGGTGTAGGCACCGTGTGCCTCAGTAGGTCACTATAGCAGAAATCGCAGAACTTTCATAAACATTCTATTGTCGCGCTACATATACATTGTGGTCGTTGTCGTTCGCAAAAAGTATAAAGGCATTCCAGCGACAGTTCACACTCAGGGGACAATGGAGAAAGAAGCAGCTTTAATAGGCTAGCCTACATCTCATTATGACTTCTGCTTTACCCCTTTTTTGTCGGAGGCCTCTGAAATAAAGTTTATAAATATCCATTTCGAGGGCACCGTATATTGTTTGGAATGTCATTCACTGCGTCTTTCATACACTTGTAGGATGTGGGTTTTGAACGAGGGTAACAAATAAAACGTTTGTAATTAAACCTCAACATTACATTACAGTCATTTAGCAGACGCTTTTATCCAAAGCGACATACAATAAGTGCATACAGAAACGTCACTACAGAACAGATAAGACAAAGCACGTCCTTCCCATAACGTAGCAGCTATCCCTAGCAATGAACGTTGAATGTAGTTCACGGTAAGCTGTGGGTAAATCGGCTATACTACACTTCTGTAAATCAGCTACACTACACTTCTATTCTAAATACTATTATATAGGGCTATAACATATAACATTGATGCAACTCATATTAAACGTTATTTAGTAGGAAAAGCACGCGGGCATAGCCTACGTTAGGGATGTAGCCTAAATAGCTAGCTACAAGACGGGACTCATTGGGGGAGCAGCCTACAATTCTCTAGTTAGAGAATGAGGTTCAAGAATGTGGAGTAGCCTATTTCACTCGCTATCAGAATGCCACGGATCAGATGGGCTGTCACTGAGTCTAGTCACTAAATTTAATCTGGCAAAAGTTAGCCTACTGTGAAAGCAAATAACCTTGCAATGCATTCAAAATGAATGTTACTGAATGGTGTGAAGTGAGCCTATAGCTACTGTAAAAATCAACAGCGCTCTTTCGTCATGTCCACTTGTTTATTCTCTTCAGCTTAATGTATCATGATAATTTTTTTATATCAAACTCAACATTTTTCCAAATTTTCGGGAATTGAGTCAATGTCCATTCGATTTTTAGGCCTAAATTATGTGGTAAATTAGCGCCGCCCACCTATAAACTTTAAGACAAAATATTTCAGCGAATGACATAGGCTAGTAGGTGCGTTACTCTAAAAATGTGTAGTCTTTTCCCCCACTCCAAAAGTGACGTGGTTCATGTAAATTTATCTGAAACGCAAAGAAAATGTTGTTATTGTAAAAAAATTTTGGAATACCCAATAAAAGATCATTTTTTCTCCACTCGAAGCACGACCTGTGGGAGGCGAGGAACATCAAAGTCTACCAAAAAAAACAACAATAGACCTGGTCACTCTTCGCAAGAGAATACAAAACCTCCGCAGGGACGGCGTTATGGTGGACCTCAATAAATATAAAAGACTGACAAAAGAGAAATGGGGGGGGGGGGGGGGGCGGGGGACGTGGACGACTGGAAAAAAACTTGATCTCTAAAGACACACACAACCACATTTTACCGTTTTCATGGAAATGGAATAAATGACAATGTATTACATTTCAATTGGAATTCAATAGTGTTTATTGTATTATTACACTTTATTATGATCATCATTATTATAGCTTGATGTAGGGACAGTGACCTTTTGTTTTACTAAAGGAATAAACTATAAAAGCACAGTAAAACGAATAGCATACATAATAAAAGCACAATAAAATAAAAGGACAAATATAGGACATTGAATTATTATTATTGTTTTATATTAATAACCACGTTCTGCACTTTGTATTTTATAGGCTACCGCGTAATTATTGTGGGAGCCGCTAGGCTAACTAAAATGTTATAATACTGACAAACATCCAAAAATGCGACGCAGACGATATAAAATCGGTAAACATTAAAACAAGCAAAATGACGGTGACATTGTTTTTCAACTCTATCCTTCACGTTGACAGATTATGATTTACTCTTGCAAACCACCGGTCCACAAAATGGTCATAGCAACAAATTAAAGTAGACTAACCCTTGTCAAATTAAATATTTACTTGCAATTGTGATTCATGAATTCTGAAAAAGAGCATGCGGTGTGAGGAATGTCAGAAAGACAAAGAAAAACGAGAGAAATCGTTAATAACTGGTATTATCGCTAGCTGCTAGAAGCTGCCAGCTTGCGAGGTGGGAGCTGCCAGTGAGCTGCGAGGTGCGAGGTCTGCGAGCTCACAGCTCGCACAGAAGGATTGTAACCGCTCTCCAGTGTTCTGTCCATAGTCACCGACACATCCACGCCTGCCTCCTGAAGTTTTTCTGATCTTTCAGACAGGTGTTTGGAGGTAGCATAGCAATGCATCTCATCGGTGAAGCCCTCTTAATCATTCTGCATTGAAATTATGAAATAAGAATAAGAAGGCCTAAAAATCGAATGGACATTGACTCAATTCCCGAAAATTTGGAAAAATGTTGAGTTTGATATAAAAAAATTATCATGATACATTAAGCTGAAGAGAATAAACAAGTGGACATGACGAAAGAGCGCTGTTGATTTTTACAGTAGCTATAGGCTCACTTCACACCATTCAGTAACATTCATTTTGAATGCATTGCAAGGTTATTTGCTTTCACAGTAGGCTAACTTTTGCCAGATTAAATTTAGTGACTAGACTCAGTGACAGCCCATCTGATCCGTGGCATTCTGATAGCGAGTGAAATAGGCTACTCCACATTCTTGAACCTCATTCTCTAACTAGAGAATTGTAGGCTGCTCCCCCAATGAGTCCCGTCTTGTAGCTAGCTATTTAGGCTACATCCCTAACGTAGGCTATGCCCGCGTGCTTTTCCTACTAAATAACGTTTAATATGAGTTGCATCAATGTTATATGTTATAGCCCTATATAATAGTATTTAGAATAGAAGTGTAGTGTAGCTGATTTACAGAAGTGTAGTATAGCCGATTTACCCACAGCTTACCGTGAACTACATTCAACGTTCATTGCTAGGGATAGCTGCTACGTTATGGGAAGGACGTGCTTTGTCTTATCTGTTCTGTAGTGACGTTTCTGTATGCACTTATTGTATGTCGCTTTGGATAAAAGCGTCTGCTAAATGACTGTAATGTAATGTTGAGGTTTAATTACAAACGTTTTATTTGCTACCTCGTTCAAAACCCACATCCTACAAGTGTATGAAAGACGCAGTGAATGACATTCCAAACAATATACGGTGCCCTCGAAATGGATATTTATAAACTTTATTTCAGAGGCCTCCGACAAAAAAGGGGTAAAGCAGAAGTCATAATGAGATGTAGGCTAGCCTATTAAAGCTGCTTCTTTCTCCATTGTCCCCTGAGTGTGAACTGTCGCTGGAATGCCTTTATACTTTTTGCGAACGACAACGACCACAATGTATATGTAGCGCGACAATAGAATGTTTATGAAAGTTCTGCGATTTCTGCTATAGTGACCTACTGAGGCACACGGTGCCTACACCATTTGACACACATGGACTGTACAGTTTTTCAAAATAAAAATTCTATGAATTCTATAACACGATAGCCCACCTCTCGACCTTTCTTTTTTGTCTCCCAGCATGAGCATCTCTTAAAGTCCACCAGTGCCCTCTGGTGCCCCTGTTGAGAAACTTCAGTAGAAGATAAAATACGGAACAAACCGAGTCCCGTATTAGCTTGACGGAGACGCAAGGTTTGCAGAAGTATTGTCTGTATTTCTAGGCAATTGTAACCATTTCAATGTGTAATAACATTAGTAGGCGAACCCCTTCCTAGCCAGACACTCGCGACTATATTAACCAGTCGTGTCAGACTGCTGGCCCCCATGCAGTTTGTCAACGTCAATTCGCTTCCTATCTCAAGTAACGTTAGCTAGCGACCTAAGTGCACACGGTAGTTTTAATGTTTCGAGTTTGTTTCAAGAATCCTGCTATTTTATGACATTACCGACAGACAGGTTAGCGAGCTAGGTCACTAACCATCTATTGAATCAAGCTGCGAGTTTGTTGTTTGGCTTGGCTGGCTGTCAATATTCAACTTCACCATAAGAAATCAGTCAAGGAAACGCCAATATGCCCAAAATGTAGCCTATGCTATCTAGTTAGTTCTCTGGACATCATACATGATTATAACAGATGCTATCTGTGTGTAGGTTATGTAAATAATGTGTGTCAAACAGGAATTAATATAGAAATTAACGTCAAGTTTCACACTTCGCTAGAAGACCCTCAATTACCCCCATCACTAAAGCCAGCTATTTCCCCTCCTCCCTCCATTGGATACCAGTCACCAAGGGGCGGGGTTAATTAGTATATCTTTCAAAAGATTTAAACTAAAGATTTAGATTTAGCTAAATGTTGAATTTACAAACGCAAGATTTAAGATATAAATAAATATTTATTTTTTTCTAAATATTTATTTTAGAACGCAAGATTTAAGATATAAATAAATATCTATTTAAATGTTAAATCTTGGTTTTTATAAAAACGCAAGATTTAAGATATAAATAAATATTTATTTTAGAACGCAAGATTTAAGATATAAATAAATATTTATTTAAATGTTAAATCTTGGTTTTTATAAAAATGCAAGATTTAAGATATAAATAAATATTTATTTTAGAACCCAAGATTTAAGATATAAATAAATATTTATTTAAATGTTAAATCTTGGTTTTATAAAAACGCAAGATTTAAGATATAAATAAATATTTATTTTACAACGCAAGATTTAAGATATAAATATTTATTTTACAACGCAAGATTTAAGATATAAATAAATATTTATTTTACAACGCAAGATTTAAGATATAAATAAATATTTATTTTACAACGCAAGATTTAAGATATAAATAAATATTTATTTTTTTAAATATTTATTTTTGAAAACTCAGATTTAACATTTAAGTTATATATTTAGGAAATGCTTATTTGAGATTTATCAATTAAATCTGAAAATATCAACTAAAAGGTTTATTTAGCATGTCTGTAAAATCTTTGAAAAAAACTCACATTTAGCATAAATCTTAGGAAAATGCCACATTTATGCTAAATCTGAGAAAAAAACACAGGAAAAACGTGTTGTGTTTTACTTTACATTTGGCACCCCATAGCCAACACTATAGTTTACTAACATGAGATCTGTGGAGTGGTTAAAAATGAGTTTCAATCACTTCAACCTAAGTGTATGTAATAGGGTTGCCACCTTTGATTTGTGAAAAACCGGGACACTCGGACAATTTCTTTTTTTTTGGTGGAGGGAGTGTATGAAACCATATTTGAAAATATACTATGTTAACAGTTGTAGGCCTACTCTCTGATGCCTCTCTTACCTATATTTGTCCTGACGTACTCACAATCCTTGATGCAGTTGCACTCACTCTGGACTCCTTTGTCTGCTACTGCCCCTTTCTAAATTAACGCTATAAACTTTGCCCCTAGTGGTTGAGACGTATCCGTCTCAATTACAGTATTCATGTTTGTCTGAAATTATAAACTACAGCTTTAAATACATTTTGACGCAGTATTTTTTAAAAGGGTAGCCGCTTGCGGAAAACTCAGCTTCTCCAGTTACACTGCAGTACAATAAATTAGGAGGGTGCTATTAATAGCTCAAAGCACTTACGACCCTCCTCTCGCCACAGCCAGACTGTAAAAATGCATAAAATGCACCGTTTATACACGCTAAGAAAATCATGTATAGAAACAATAATATTTTTTTTAAAATGTTGTACAAATGAACATTCGCCGTTTTCCCTTGCTTATTGTACTATATACAGTACCCGATGCACTTTCGGTTTAGAAGACACAAAAAAATTTTTCTCCAAAATCTCTCGTATAAATATGTTTAGGAAACCAAGTACTTACCAGTATATTCAGCTACAGCTGTTTTCTGATTAACCCTGAAGAGTTTATCTTGTTACATTTCGCCTATGTCCCGTACAGTCGACATTTCCACAGCGACCACCCGTCGCACTTAGGGCTGAAATATGTTGCTGTTGTCGTGTAAAAACACGTACGCTTTTGTACGTTTTAAAAAAAACGTATTTAAATACATTAGGCTACTTATGTTATGGTTATTATGTAGGCTATGTACTGTATGTGACTATTCTGAAATAAATGTATTCTGTTGCAAATTTCTGAATGATAGCCTAGCCTACAGCTTCTTCTTCAATTCGAACTTGTATTGGGCTGCATTCGAGCGTCTACTGTGGAATTTGAATCTCCTTCTCTACCTTGCTTCATGGTGCAATGTCCAGTCATATTGACGTGACTGTTCAACATAGCGAACTACAACTTCAGGAAAAATTACGAAAAAAGGCGAATCGGGGTTATTTTTGGGGTTATTTTTTCTATCGGGGTTATTTTGAGTGGTTATTACGGTGGCGGAGCGAACGTAGCCATTGCAACTTGTTGCTCTTCTTTGTTGTTGTAGTCAACCAGTGCCGGCACTACATTCGTAGGTAACGTAAAGTATCGCTCCGCCGCCATACTTCCACAGAGAATATAGGTCAGCACAAAGTAAAGGATTGAACGAAAGTTTGATTTAAAAAATGATGGTATAAACACTCAAAATAACCCAGATAGACTGTGGTCATATTTTATTTGCTTTGGGTGCACTGTGGAGTGTTTAAGTGCGTTTGGTAGTGGATGCTACTGGTTACCATAGAGTTGCGCTAGCATTAGCAATGTGTGTATGTCCAAAAGAAGGGACAGCATGGAATTAGCAGAAAATGGTTTCCATCAATCAACTACATCATGGGTAAGTCGTAATTGAGATATTATGTCTTTACTATCCCTTTAATACATTTGGTGTATTGTCTGATTGTGTCATTGTTTGTTTACTTTCTATTATAAGCCACTACTAACCAACAATACTAGCTATTCACATTTAGATTTCTGGCATTTCTCAGATGTTCGCCTTGTTGTTTGAATTCAGTAATTCGGTAGGTTCCGGAAAACTCTGATGCTTATGAAAACATTGGCGGCATTGCATTGTGGGGACCACACGCAGCGAAGGGATTCGAAAAAGCTCTAATAGCCACTGAGACGGAGAGACCCCATATTTGAGGGAATATAAACGACAACTCAAATAACCTAGCTCCCACTCTCGACTGGAGGGAAATACTAAGGGAACTAGGAAAAAGGGGCGTAACTGAAATCGACCCGAATAACCAGGCGAACGTCACACGAGAGCAAAGAATCTCGAGCTTGGTAAACACAATGAGCTAACAACACTGAATACCCAAAATAGTATACAAAACAGTGAACAACGAGATGCTAATGTGAAATGACAGAAGGAGCTGCCTCGGAGGTAACACAAACAAAGGAACATAAATTAGAGCTAAGCAAAGGGAGAACGCGACAAGCGAAAAATAACTACCTAGCTCTAAACGGAGTGCACTGCTTGCTGCAGGAAAAGGAGGGAACCAGTCTCCGTGTCCTAACGTCTACTGGCAGTGTGCCAAATGCAAGACATGCGAAAAATAAAGGCCCTACATCTCAATAAGGGGGAGGATACAAGAAGGCGAAAGGAACAGTGATCTAACGTTCCATGGCTACTTTCATAGGCTCGCAGTCACACGCAAACATGGCAACGAAATTGCCCGGTCTCCCTGTAAGGAGAGACGTACCATTAGGCGAACAGAACTACTGTTCTGAACAAAATCGCCCAGTCTCCCTGTGAGGAGAGACGTACCCGAAGGGCGAACAGAACTACAGTTCCGAAAAAAATCGCCCGGTCTCCCTGTAAGGAGACAGGTCCCGAAAGGACGAACAGAACAGCTGTTCTGGACATGACTAATGCAAGCCTAGTAAAAAATACACACCCTGCCTCTCAGTATAGATAAAGCCCTGCCTCTCAGTATGATAAATGCCCTGTCTCTCAGTAAGAAATTATATATATAAATATAACCACAAACAAACCAAGACTCCTCTCGCTTTCAAGGAAGAAGCAGACAGAGAGAGGATCGAGAGACAGAAAAGGCAACAGGTCTAGGCAAAGAAAGAAAGGAAAGACCAGGAAGCAGCGACAGAAAAGAGCCAAGGAAGAAGAGTCCTAATAGCTACATGCACAAAGGCAAGTCCCACATTACTCCAATAAAACCCATAGGAGCAAAGAGGTCTCCTGCAGAGCCTAGACCTAACCATACCGGCTAAGGCAAACAAAGGCAAAACTAATACCAAGCACAAAACAATACAGGAGCCTAGAACGAAGGAAAAGTGGGCTTAAATAGTTCCGAGGTAACCACGCACAGGTGTGGATGCTGAGAGAAGCTCTGCGATAAAGACGGGGCGGAGCAAACATCCACTAAAAGGGCAGCGCCCTCGCGTGGCTACCGAGGAAAACGACCGCAAGGGAAGAACTCATCAAAAACCATGACAAGTATGTAAACGTCCGACTTCAACTGTATATATTCTCCAATTACTTATCAAATAATTGACCTTTGACACAGACAAAGATATAAAATTTATTTTATTATTATTTATTCTGGCCTACGTTATATTTCCGCACGCTCGTTGGCAACCAATTACATACTCATATGGCTTTGGCATAGACTTCCCATGTCACGGCTCTGTGTCTTCCATGTTGTACATGTGATTAGGCATGTGACCAAGGACATGACTGAGCAAGTGTGTTTTTTTTTGTTGTTTTTTTTATAACTTGACGCCCAACATGGGGCTGTCTATGTTCAATTCCCACCCAAATTTGTAATGTCCAATTGTCTCCCCAACCGCGTTCATGAAACAACCCCACTGCACAGGGCACACAGGTTTCTTACCTCAGTGTAAACCCACGGCTTTCCTTCGAAACTCGTGGCTCAGCCACCTATTTCTCCCTACACACCACAGCCAAACTCGCACAAAGTGCAATTGAAGGAAGACCACCCTATGCAGCTACTGATCATGTGAGTTCAGCGTAACAATTATACTTCCTGGTTCAGATGTGCTCTACATAGGTTTCTATTGGTGAAGCTGTCGGCACAAATTACATCCAAACTTTAAAGGCCGTCTGAAATGCTTCTGGGGAAAAAACGGCACCACTAATATCAACACTGGGTGTTGATAAGACATCCAATAGCAGCAAGGCCTTGCAGCTTCTATGTGACTGAAAAAAACACGTCACATGATCACATGAAAGCTGTACAATCTTGCTGCTGATTGACTTGTCAACACTCAATAGATATCAGTGGTGATGTTTTTTCCTGGAAGCATGTCATGTGGCCTCTGGAGTTTGGATGCTGACTACCGCATCAGGTATAATTAAAGAAAAAAGATGAAAAAAAAGATGAAAGAAACTCACTACACCACATTGTGGCAATGATCATGATTGCATTTGATCGATTTGCAATTATCGGCGCCGTATATCGCCATTCCCATATGCTTATTAATGTTTCTGTCCAATGTTTTAATTTTACTATAATCATGTGACCTTAATGAAATGTAATGAGATTTGGGAGGGGAGGAGGTATTTCATTGCGAAATGTTGGTTGAGGTGTTAATCAGACACCAGAATTCCAGCTGCTGGCACTGAGGTTCCTGTAAGATTAGAAGGTAAAATATTAATAGACTTGCTGACATTTCACCCAGGAGACACCTTGTCAGAGCCCCAATATGACTTGTCACATGCACACTTAAAATGTCAAGGATGTATAAAAAACACAATTTCAGTGCGAACAATGTAGTATATCAATGTCCATTGTTATGTAAGCACATAACATTGTACATGCATGTATATGCAAGCAACAAGTAATAATTATAATAACATAACCAATATTATCATTTTTATGAATTTATTTTTGCTATATTGACATAGTAAATAATTTTTTCTCCTTGAAGAATTATATAACTGTGATAGAATAGCAACACATAACACAAGTGCTTCAATTCAACCTGCTTTATTGATGTTAGAATGTAATATTTTGTTTAATATATATAGATCAATTCCCTCATTAAATATTTCCCTCATTTCATTCATTAAATATATTCAAAATACCCCTGAGACCTTACAGTTTTAAATATCACTATCCACTGCACTGATCTTTGCTCTCCTATTTATTTAATTACACCACTGACATGTCTCTATTTTTACTTTTTCCCCTGAAAAAAAATGATGACTGCTATTTCTTAGATATGTTTCTGTCATAACACTATTCCTGCAGCATGACACATTTAAGGTTTAAAATTGTCACAACAAAAGAACAGAGCAGAGATTCTTGCCTGGGTGTTGTGCAACAGTGGCTTCAGGGACTGAGGAGAGATTTTGCCTTTGTTCTGAAAACCTTGGGGTTCGGTGCACTGATCAAAGCCTCTTCTACTGTCTCGGCCTTGAGGGAAAAAGGGGAAACATTGAAAAGACTGTTGAATTGAGACATTGAATGTCAAAAACCAGGATGTAAACCACTTTATTGTTGTCCCAGAGCTCTTCCAATTGAGACGTTATGGCAATACAATTGCATTTTGAATAACACACTGCAAGCAGGTTTTATTTGGGTTAACCTTGAAAGCTTGCTGGGTTCCTCCTTTCCCCGTGAACAGTTATTGTTTTTGTTATCTCAGATGTGATCACAGTACCCATATAATGGGCACTCAAGTAGATGTTTCAGTAGCAAAACAAACTCATAAAAACCACTTTCCTATCAGTTTCTCCCCAAATCCTTCAAGAAGCATATATAACCTTAATTACAACAGCGCAATATTAATTCTTCGAAATGTGGAATTGTAGTCAAGTTTAGTCAATCTTAAGTGAAGTAACATGAGTCATGCCACATTTGTGGAGCGTCTTAATAGTGTTTATCCAAACCTGAATACCCTTTTCGGAAATGCACGGATAATGTGTTGCATACAGATATTTTTTCTCCTGTGGAAACCGGCGGGTTGAGTGTGTGTGTGTGCCGCGGAGCTGTTCATATCTGCCAGCTTAATTACACTGATATATTTGGCAGGGGTTAGCAACTCGGTCCTCGGTAAGGTCAGTAGTTTTGCAGTTTTGCTGTGCACTTTTACTTGAGCCATCCACTTCCGGAAGCACAAACATCATTTGTGGAAGAGAACATGTGTAGCATGGTATAGCAACAGCCCAATATGTTTTATTTTAAATAAAGTATCTGTTATTATAGTTTAATGATTAATTATGTGTCTGTGTTAAATCATGGGTTTGGTGCTTTAAAAGCACAGGTCAATGTACAATGTACATACTAGAGAGCTGCCATTTTCTCTCGGCACAACTTCTGATTTAAGGCACACCCAATTCTGGTTTTCTTTCTGATTACATATACACACAGGTTTACAGATAATTTTGTTGGTTGAACAGCTACAGAGAGTATCATTTCTGCACACCTTATTACATAGTATGTGCTATGTCATCTTTCACAAAGCATAGAATTTGCTGGTGAATGATTTATGAAAATGTTGTAAGATGATAATGATGCTGTTATACATGCTTCATGAAGACTGTAGGACAGGGGTTCTCAATCATATCTAGAAAGGGCCGGTGTGGGTGCAGGCTTTTGTTCTAATCAAGCAATCACACACCTGATTCTACTAATCAACCACTAGAATCAGGTGTGTAACTGCTTGGTTGGAACAAAAGCCTGCACCCACACCAGCCTTTTCTGGATAAGATTGAGTACCCCTGCTGTAGGATAATACACTTTTTGTAAAGTGTGACCTGATCCAATCAATGCGTAAGTGGAAATAGGGAGCTTTGGCTTGGTCACCTGAGAAACGTATTGTGTTTTTTTTTAGTTCAATTTATTCCTCTGTACTTTTGCAAGTAGAAAAATTAAGGCAGGCACATCTTCTTTTCAAATATAATAATAGGGTTTAATAGGGTAAAGGAACTAGTGGGTCTGTTCCCCAAGTACAGATCCACAAAAAACCAACAACTGAGACAGAATGTCAAGTTAAGTTAAGTTAAGTTATACTTTATTGACCCCGTGGGGGTAATTTGTCCTCTGCATTTGACCCATCCTAACTACTTAGGAGCAGTGGGCAGCCGCAGTGCAGCGCCCGGGGACCAACTCCAGTTCTGACGCCAGTGCAGAGAGAGAATGTCAACACTTATAATCTGTCCCACAAAGAGGGGTAGAGGATGTCACATAAAGGTACTGCATCTCAAAGGAGGAAATTTGACGGGATCAAGGGTTAGACAAAGTTATCTCAGATTGGCCCACTATAGGTGAGCCACTTCAGGGGGGTTAACTATACTTGGCTCCCAAGATTTCCAACAAGCACCTGCTGTGAAAAATCTTCCCCATTCACACTGTCGTTCTGTAAACGACGAAGCACTCCCTGACAACTCACAACTTAGCACTGTGACACTGCATTGCACCATTAAACTACTCTATTGGCTGCAGAGTAGAGCTCGCCTTGATGAGTAGGCCTACTGACAAGCTAGCGTGGGGCAGAGCTCAGATGAATCAGGCTGAGCGAGCTTGCGGACACTGCCTCACATGGGTGCAATCACTCCTTGCTCCCAACGCAACTCGCGAGTACATCTGCCAACGTTCACTGAAGAGGACCTATCAGGGACATTAATGTTTCATGTTTAACTACTTTATGCTTGTATAATAAACTAGTCTCTTAGCTTGTTGATGCCTGTTTCAAAACCTTGTCAAGACTTTGTTTTAATTATTCAAAGAATAAAACCCTTCACAGCATTGAATTGATCTTTTTTTCATTTGGTCCAGATGGAAGACCTCCCCCTATTGGACCACCAACACCACTCAGAATTTAATTCCTCAGGAGGTCTCCCATCCATGGTTTAACTAACCCCAGGTATTTAACCCTGATATTATCTTGTACATTTTATGATTACTTTTATGTTTGTGGTCAAATTGACCCCAAAAGTTTAAACTGACACAAAACTATTGTAATAGAACCATTTTTACACTTTCTGTATCTGTTAGGATCCTGTAATTTGTCTGTCTGTTTATTATTTATTATTATTTTTCCTGATTTCTTTTCCCTCGCGATTGTCAGTCCGCGTTCCATGTTTTCTGAGATTCCACCCCCTGTCTTTGTCATTGCACTATTTGGGTGATTTTGGGAACATTCGGGTTTCCTCTGTATTTCGTATCTCGTTTTCTTCCTTCTGGCTTTAGTTATATTTGTATATAATACTAATGTACTAATCATACTAACTGTTAGATTAGATTTAATACTAACCTGCTAACAAACTAACGTGTATATAATACTAACCAGCTAACCTACTAATATTAGGGTTCTAGAGTTCACTACTAACATTACTAATTACTAATTAATCTTGAGTTTCTACCTGCAGCTGTCATTTCCCTCCTCGTTATCCTATCCCTGTATCTATCTGATTTCGCATTCTCTGCACGTGTGTCCACTTTCATGGTCCTACCCTCTGAGCTGTGCACTTGTTTACCTGCTAACCCCACGCCAGTTGTTATCATTGTGTCTATGTGTATTCCAGTCCGCGTCTTACGTTTCCCCCGTCATTGTATTATTGGTCCTTGTTAACCCTCATTGTTCTCACCTGTGTACTCTCCCATTCCCCCTCTTCAAACCTGATTCCTTTTGTGTAATCTTCTCCCTGTGTATTTAAACCTTGTTATTTCAGTCTGTCTTCGCAAGTTCCTATTTTGCTACTGTGTTTCTTGCTGTGCCTCCCGAGTATTTTCCTGAGTTGTTTGTTTATTCCTAGTATCTGTTTTCTAGTTTTTGTTTCCCTAGTTTTTTGCCTGTTGTCGTTTAGTTTTGTATCCTGTCTGTTTTGTTCTCTTTTTTGTTCCTCTTATGCCTCCCCGGTTTTGACCCCTGCCTGTGTTCTCGCGACCCTGCTTTTGGATCTTGTTTTTGTGCTTTTGCTGTGCCTTCCCGGTTTTGACCCCTGCCTGTTCCTTGACCACTCTTTGGACTGTGTTTTGTTTCATTGCCTGTCTCCCCGGTTTTTCGACCCTACCTGTTTTACCACGGATTGCTTTCTTGCCCTTATTAAACTTCGGTTTTTCGTACTCCTGCCTGCGTTTGGGTCCTTCTCCCCCGCCCAAACATAACAGTATCACCTTTTATGTGTCTCCCAATTGACTAGCCTTTTATCCCTGAATATTAAAAATCTATGATGAAACAACTCATTTTAGAGACTGAGGTTTGTGAAGATTAAAAACTGCATGGGAAAGTGGCACCTGAATCACCCACAAAAAATCAGAGATAAAAACTAAAAAAAGGTTGTAATATTGTGAACACTGCCTCACATGGTTGCATTCGCTCCTTGCATTCGACCCCACGCAACACTTTTGTATACAAGTTGGTATACAGTTTTGGAAACATAGCATTGTGTGTATTGCATGTTTACTATTTAATCCCACAAAATTAGGAAAAGCCATATAGTGTCAAGATGGAAAAAATAGGTTAGCTGTTTTTTAAGAGACGCTGAATTGGGTCAAATTGACCCCGAAGATATTATGAATGTTAACATGACAAGCTTCAGCTATTTAACATGAGATGGCTAACGAGTGGCAGGGTTGGCCATCAGTTTTCCAAAGGAGGGATAGTTCACTGCACCACTACCTAGTGAAAAACCACATTGGTTGGTTTCATAAATGCTTCATTAGGTCTTCCTTACAGGCTGACGGCAGAAAGCAACTGAGGGTTTATGCTCAGGCCTCTTTTCCTTCAGCTTAGCCTGATTTACGGCCTAAACCATTTAGCTACTTCTCAAACACGATGGAGTTTTATGTTTCCAGATGGAGTTCCTTTCTCCACAAAAGGTCTTATATCAGAGGCCATATATCACAGTCAGGAATTGCCCCCCAAGGACTTTTTCTCTTTCACAGTTGCTTTAGTACACTTTAAAGGGAAATTAATATGTCAGTGTATCTGAGGTAGAAGAAAAAACAGTTAAAATCCTACTAAAGTTAGAGGGTGGGATGTTAACAGCACAGGGAGAGGGTGTAAAAGTAATAATGCCTATGTGTGTTTTTCCCACAGTTCATTTTGCTATGTAAAAGGCATACAGGGGTGTGGGGAAGTGGCATAGAATGTGCACTTTCTAACGTGAGGTTGGAGTTATACCTTTTTTTAGCCCCAATCACAAATAAACATGGTTTGTGATTGTGACCAAGGAATCATCACTGTAACAGGAAGAATGAACATCCCAGAGCCAAGTTATTATACAAGTTATTATAGTTATTATTCATGTTGAATTGGTATTTCATGCGGCCATATTCAGGGAGTGACTATCATTTGACCCATTTATACAGCTTCATACTTACTGATGCAACTCAGCTTAAGTGTCTTGCACAAAGGTCTCACAGCGCTGTACCATGTGGGAATTCAGGATGCAGCCCCCTGGTTTCAGCTAAAGCTCCCTAATCACTACACTGCACTGTTATCTGCTGCTGTGGTTTCCTACGGTTGACTTTCAACCCATTATACCTTTCACTGTACGCTCTCTCAGCCACAGAGCACCAGGGGAGGTGGCCTGGAACACTGCAGACAATACAATACCTGACATCAGTATCCAGTAATTATGCATATGGTGTGTTGTATGTCACCCACCAGGTCACATTATTATATGCACATTATTATATTATATATCACGCCGAGTGAGACACACAGTCGATACATGGACAGCAAACATGGATGAACTTTAAAGACGTGAGAAACAGGAGGTGGGTGCTTACTGGGTACTCAAACCACCAGCCGGCGAAAATATTTGAAATATGCTAAAGATGGGCGCTTCATACGCTAAAGATGGGCGCTTCACGGCTATCCTACTTTTTTGAATGAATTTAATCAATCGGTATACCAAGGGCAGGTTGGCCATTTGAAACAGATAACTTCTCAGTTTGCCTGAGAGAGGCAATATCAGCATGTTGCCACTAGAGGACTAATTGCAGGTTATAAATCCTAGTTACAGAAAAACACGGCCACATTTAGTACACATGTCAATGCAGGCTTGCACCACGTATATACTAGCTGTTCATTTCCTGCATTCCTTCGGGTCTCTGTCTGTTACTCCTACATTCAGGAGAATACCGTTGTTACTACAAATAACAGATATTGTAGCATCGATACCCTATCTCTGGCCATATCCCTTTAAATAATCATAAAAGGCAACAAAGGACAATGCTTACATCTTCAGCAATGTGAGTGGGAAAACTGCCCAGATTTAGCTTTATTTATTTACCATCACCTGGTGATTTCTGCTCCACAGGTATAGAAATTAATCCCTTTTCGTATATTTACCAAGCAGTCCCACCATCTTAAAATTGTTTCTTACATGACGCAGCAGTTTCAGGTATCATTAATAATGAAATAGCATACCATGTAAGAAGGGAGCTTTGGTCTGGCAGCTGTGTCACAGGTGTTTGTCGTTAGTGGATTAACTCCAGGCTGGTTACTAGCCTCAACACCTTTGATAACTGACTAATTGCCCCTGACAGTGAGATGGGCAATCGGGGGCTCAGTGTGTACCATCTGCTGCAGGCTACTGTTGATGCAAGCCATGCGTTTGAAAGCCCACTGTAGGGGCCATAGGGGTTAATATGCCAGACTGCCCACAGCACTAACCTTGTTTCAGTGTCTGTGTGTGACCGAGCAGCTCGATAAACCAGAGGCACAGAATACGTCACACTCACAAGCAAATAAAGAAACGCCTGACTGTAAGTGGAACAGGGATGGGCCGGGGGCTAATCCCACTGCTGACACCAGGAGTGCCCGATCCTTTGCACTCAATCCTTTGCCACTGTAAACTCCCTCACAGTGCATAGAAACCAGGACACACTGCTGGCTGACTGGATACAAGACACAAACAGAACAGGGAGCCAACAAATGAGAACTCAGCTTTTTTTTCTCTTTTCATCCACTTTTTTGCATCCTGTTTTGCTGTAGAAAACAGCTGCAAGGTACGTGATTTAATCTTGCAATTGATTTAATTGTGTAAATTTGATATGTTTCGTTTGTTTTGCTTTGAAACTGTTCCACATACATTTCACACTTTTATCAAAGGGTCTCATTTCCATCCTGATGCTGCTTCTGCGCTGTTTTTGTCACTTTTGTGAAACAAATCTCTTATATTAGCCATCATATGACCAATTGGTAGCCATTGAAAAGTCTCATAGAAAACAAATTTTGCACAATTTTGCAGTCAGAAATTTAAAAAATCCCTTTTTTCTGTGTGCTGTCTGACACAAGGTGTTTGAGAAGGATCAGCTGATTCTTCCCTGGAGTTTGGAGCTGCTGGGATTGGTCTCTGCAGAGATGGGAAAGGCTGAGCTCTCAGGTAAACATCAGTGCTGTGTGGTTCTGGTAAATATTTGCCATTTGAATTGCACTTCCCCTGAAGGACACACGCAGAGTAGTTTGTGAGGAGCGCAGACTGCTACTATAGAGACAAAGAGCTCAGCTGCATGTAGCTTATAGTTTCAGATCTTTCTCTACTACACTATGCCTGAAACAGAAAAATCTGGAAAAGGGAAAGGTTTAAGTTCGCCAGGCCATGTCTCTATTGTCTCTGTAGGAGGTATGTACTAATCAGATTTTTAAAATGGCTGCAGTTGTGCTGCTTTTTCCTGAATAGATGCTTGTGATGAGCTTCTTCAGTGATGTTAATGTTCATAATTTGGAAGTGAAACCAAAATGTGTACTTCACTGGCTTTAGTTGGGTGTAATGGAGGAAGGCATGTACTTCTTGTACATGGGATGTGGACGGACAGTGGTGCTTTGAGAAGGAAAATATAAAATTCCAAAATGAGAAGAAGAAAGGGGGTCTTGAGAAGTTGATTTCAGGTTCAGGATAAGTTTCAGCCTACTGTTTTTATGAAAACAATGGTGTACCAGCAGTGATCAAAAGCAAGCGTCTATCTTTGAGATGTCTGAACTAATTGGCTTCCATAATATTTACTGTCAGTGGGAAATAAACCCCCACAGATGTTGTGGAGGAGTCTGGAGGGGGTAGCTCAGTAGCTACAGGTGGTACTGTGCCTTAGAGATTAAGGCTAATTCTGAACTACGCTGACCTAGCGTGAGTTTCTATGACAGTCCTTCTTATTATAGTTTTGCCATCTGCAGAGAGTATTAGTATACCATTCATGGGTCTCAGTTGTCATTCACTTCCGTGATAAATATCAGAAAATGTGTCAAAATCCATTTTGGTACATGACTAGTAGGGCAGCCAATTTCTACAGTTTGATATAATATAATATGAATTATGTGACTACTTATTTCTTTTGGCTTAGCTTTTTTTAAAACGGTTTCTTTTGTGATAGTCAGTGGTCATCATGGTACAAATGGTTATTTGTAGGTATCTATTGTAACCAAATAAAGGTTCCATGTCTGTGTAATAGGCTTTCAGCTCTGATAAAGTCACCATAGCTAATGGTTCAGTGCCTTTTCAAACTTGGTAACTTTCAGTATACTCCATTGCCATTTAATGTATGACTTGAAAACAAATGCTGCACGATTTTCCACTTTTTTTTCCCGCACATATTGTATGTTCTATGGTATCATAATACCATAGACGGTTTTACAATGTGACCCACTCTGCACACAGCCCTTTTGCGTCAGTGTGTGTCTGCACTGTCCAACCGGCTCTCTTCTGAATCCATCTGTGACCCTCTCTATGGAGACGTCACCACCCACAGAGAAGCCTGGCACCTGGGCGTCCCACCTCACACCTGGGCAGACCTAGACTCTCCCCATCCACCTCCCGAAGACCCTAAAAACAAGGTACTACACCTGTTCCTCTTATGTCTAAAACATAATGGACACAGTTAAATCAGATAGAAAATGGTAAATATTGCGTACCCGCTGATGTATGTTAATATCAACGTGTCTGGACCTTGGAACCAATCTACTATATACACATTCCAAAGTTGCTTCAAACGTATTAGTACATAATTAACTGGAGAAGATAGAAAGGTAAACACCAACCAAAAACCTGAAAATGATATTGCCAGGCACTAGCATTGACACTTGCACCTTGACTTGTATCCTCTTTCCCAAAATTTTGCATCCTGTCGCTCATCCCCTTCACAGATCCACGTTCCCACCTCCATCCTGAGGAAGAGGTCCAACCAGACTGGCTCCAGCCCAGAGCTGTCCCATGGCCGGAAATCAGACCGGAGGGTTCACTTCAGAGACCCAGAGTTTACAGTTTACAGTAAGAGCTCACAGAGTTTACAGTAAGAGCTGGCATGTCATAGAGTAACAGCTGGAAGGGTTTCAAGAGGTCAAGGGTTATGGCTCAATTCCATGTTCCAGAAGGTCAGTTCAGATCTGATAAGCACTTCAACCTCCTTCTTAAGTTCTATTCAGATTAGACACCCATGATGGAAATGTCTGCAGTGAAAACAGGCCAACCTGACATCCGACCCAAAATGTGGTTATTAACCCTATTGAACTATTATATGAGAGATAAATGATAGAATAATGCACCATGATTTACTATAAACAAGAGCAAAATCCCCGGTTCACCAAATATTTCTCATCCTGAGCCACTACCCTGGGATTCTTGGTATCCAAACTTTAAGATCACTGTTGACTGAGTGGTATTTTAGAGCTCAATGGCTGCCTGAAGTCAGCTAATGAATACATTTACACTATAATCCAGGATAAACCAGCAAGCCTTGAGTCAGTGTATGAACAAATGCAGAAGAACCTAAAATCATATTTATTTATCATGATGCCACTGGACTATGGCTATAACAAGCTCAGTAGGGCGTGCAATCAATATGAGTGCTGATCAATAATGTACTGCTTCACTACAACATTGATTGCCCTTGACTCATTGCGTTGATGGTTTGATAGCATTGAGTTCTTACTCAAAGATTTAAAAAAACTTCTGGCCTATATAATCTGTAGTTTCTGGTGCGACAGACATCTTTAAAAAGCCAGATGGCTTGCCTGGATTCAAGGTGACCTGTAATCCTAAACAAGGACTTTAAAAAGCCTTTCAGCACCTCCCATGGAAAGGGCTAGTAAGGAGATATAGTGGTAAAGATTCTCTGGGGTTTTGCAGTAAAGCAGCGTAAATTCTCTGAAGTACAGTATATGCTATATAATTAGACGAGACTTCCCAACATTTACCCTCTCTAGCATTTTTACCTAGCCGTAACTCCTCATTAGGTGTAACTTCTGTTTTTTTGGTTTATTTGCTGTTGTTCGATTAATGTAATCTGCTGCTTATGGTTATGGTGATTTTGTTCTTTTTTGTTTGTAACGTTGTGTATCCACTTATGTCTTAGTTGAGTATCCACTTGCTGTATGTCTTGGGACTATACATTCACCCTCTAGGGAATAACTACACTTTGATTCCTGATATTTACACTTGTCTTTGTTAGTCACTCAGTGATAACTGAGTTAACACTGAGTATCTGCTAAATGACAGTAAAATAAAGTACTCTCCTCTCCTTTTGAATTCCAGCATACTGTGCCCCGGGGTGTCCATACCTGACCTTCCTGACCGGCCTGGTCCTCCTGTTGTCTATCCTGGTGGTGGTGCTGTTCTGTGCAAGCTGGCAGCAGTCCCAGAGACCATGTGAAGTCCTCCAGGCTGTGGTGGGGAAGGTGGTGTGGGGTTCCTGGCTCTGGCTCACAATGCAATGACAGGTATACACCAGAGAGGGCGCTCTATAGCTCTGGATTTCTCTCAACCTATTAAAAAAAGGTTCTGGCACCTTTCCCAACAGACTTCACAGTCAATGTCTGAGCCCGATGGTAAGATGTGCGCACATTAGACCTGGGCTGCCAAATCTACAGTGTGATTATTCATTCCGGGGACAGAAAGCATGCTTTTAAAAGCCTACATTATTCTGTCTTTAACCTGATTTCAATTGAGGTTGGGCGCAATGCCATTTGTCTTTGCGGTTATCAGGCAACTGGGAGTTTTTATAACCAGGCACCCACAATTTCAGCTTTTATACCTTCAATGTGATTTCCTACTCCAATAAATCAATCTAAGCAATCTAAGGATACAGGATAAAGTTCTGGTGGCTGTGCATTGGACGATGACACAACGGCATCAACCCTAACACAAAAACGTGGATTTCTAAATGATGTATCTCTGTACAGTGTGAATGCAGTATTTGTGACATGCGTGTAAACTGTGTAATGCAGAGGTGTTGAACTCACCGTGTGTGTTGATTTTATATACAAAATACCTGTGTATCTACATGTTGAACTCCCAGTGTGAATGGATTTCTGGAAGTCTCTGTTCATCGTGCCAGGCTGAACAGTCTTCTCAGAATCAGTGTATTTGCTGCCACCTGATGGACTGTACGGCGCATAGATGATTTCCTTGTACATGCAGAATGCTAAGGCCCCAGACCAGTGATGAGCAAGGGATTTACATTTCATATGCATTTGTACCAGGAGTCATTTAATAGAGTGCTTGCTCAGCCTCCAGTTTCCTGGGGATAGGCATGTGCATCATGGTGTTCATTAGCTCCGGTCCTCTGGATTGATCTGTTCTGTTTAATGAACCGCCTTTAAACTGTGCATTTCCTGGTACAAAATATCTTGAGTACAGGGGTAGGACAATCATACTAAGACAGCATTTATCATTGCAACACCATTAAAGAGGTACTGACAGGGCCACAAAAGACATTTAGAGAGGACAATGGAATAAAAATTAGAATACAAAGGAGAACTCCAGGACCTGTGTCTAGATAGCTTTTTTAACGTGCGGCTTCTGAAGCTGTTGCTGTTGTCGCTGTTTATGTTTTTTTGTTTTCTATTTTGGTGTAACGTCAAAGATATTGAGCCTGGTATATAAAAAATAAAAAGCTCAGGAATTTGAAATATGTCACTTTTTATTCAAAGGGAATATGACACACGGATAAGAAATACTGTTTCCATAAGAGGTTTCAGGCAAACATGTGGACGGGCTGTTTCACTTTCAAGCTTAAATGCAATGCAATATAATACAGCGAGTGAGCAAAAGATCCTCCTTAAATGTACTGACATTTACAAAAATTGGCATGTGTTCTCGATTCTGCTTTTGAAGACTAAATGTGAGATTTTCAAGCATTAAGCTGCAATTCACGCCAAATTTGGGCTGCTTTGAAGATGAAATTGTAGGGGGAAATTCTTTTGAAAGATGTATACCTATCAAAATGTCTTGTTTTCAGCACGTACACAGTGCGAGTGAATTTTGGTATCTAGAAAATACAAAAAAGCATCATTTTAGCTGTACTTTTTGGATTTTTACAGGTTTTCATGATTCTTAAAAAAATCTTACAAAGATTTTCAAAGGCCAATGGAACATCTTTAAAAAGTTACTTTGCACATTTTCAAGAGCACTTTCTGCATTTTACCTCATAACTCTGTAAAGTACACTGCTGTCCCCTCATCATTGAACAAAAAATCTGACGGTTGTTTGACATAACACTGCAAAAAGCCCACAAAACATCAGAAGCACAGGCCCCACAACCAATCAGAGTAGGGCTCCCTGGGAGTGTGGCATCATTCTCCAAGTTCCACCTTCACCACCACCAGGCAAGAGAGAATATGGATAACTGCACTGTAATACTGCACTGAAAGACAGACTCTACTGTTGTGCCAAGTAAGTACAGAATCTAGGTAACATTCAGGCACGAGAGTCTATGTCCGTAACAGGGGAGGGGCTTCAACCACATAACGTATAGCGTTTCTGTGAGTCATGAAACGCAGTTAGAACAATTAGTGCTTTTTGGAATTAATGTGGTTTGCAGTTCACGATCAGAATTGTTTTTCTTTATCCAATTTCAACGGCTCAATGAGAGTTGTCAGCCTTGTGCGATTGAGCCGGTCTTTTTTGGTCGTGGTACCAACTGCTAACTGTAGTGTTTTCTCCTAGGCTACTGTAAGCAGCAATTTACTGCTCATTCACACAACTTTACTATATGTGGTGAGGGTTAGAGGCTTTTCTACAAAAAAAACATAAGTACATTGTATCAAAACCACATTAATTAGCAACACACCAATTGAATTAGCAAGACACCAAGCCCTCCTTTATTCCTGTGCAGAACCTCTCTAACTGAACCGTGGCATAAACAGAAAAACGGGCCGTTCATGATTTTGCATGTTTTCTTTCCCTTTTTTTTACCGCAACACATCCAACCTCCTCCCCTCACACGCTTGACGACTGAATCTAACTGACCTGCACTTAACTCAGCCCTATGGTCGTAATGGACGTTTGTGAGCGATGCATACCCAGGTACGTGGCGGGATGTGGAGGGACAAGGATGGAGGAGGGGCGGGATTTAGATCACGCCGCTCCTCGTCTCCTCGTTATACTCTCGTCGGGATGCGTGGCTCAGCAACAGTTCCTTCTCGTGGACCAGGCTGTCCAGCAGGTCCTGCTGCAGGTAGTTTTGGTAGACTTTGAGAAAGGCCAGGACTGTGAGACCGAGCCAGGTTAGCCAGGTCGCCCACAGGCCAAACTGCAAGAGAGTTAGGAGGGCAGCCACCAATCAGATTAAGCGTCTTGCCAGAACAGCCATCTTATTATTAGCAGGCGTGTTGATGGTCATATTATTATTAGTAGTAGTAGCTGTAGTAGTAGTAAAGGTAGAAGTAGTAGTAGTAGTGAAGTAGGTGGTATGGAGGTTATGTGTTCAGCTGTGTGTCAGGAGTATGGAACCCCAGAGGACATGTGTAGTTTGATGTTTGAGATACAACAGTGGCCTTTGCAAGAGGTGACTCATCAATGCTTAGTGCATCCTACCCAACACTTCTCCTGAGTTTGTGCATTCCCACAGATCCAAAACACTACCATTTTACTGAACAGCACAATATCCCCATAGTACTGCAAACACACACACACACACACACATTCTGTGTTCCACTTGTTTCCCCAAGTTACACTGCATACCTGTGCAATAGCAAGCTGGTCATAGAAAGAGGAGTTGTCCAAGCCTAGCTCGAGGTCAGTGTCCTGCATCTCCTCACAACTGCAAGCAAAGAACATGCACTGTAGTTAAGATTTACGTATCACAACTTTTGACATGTTTATGACTGAAGGGCATCAGCAAACATCTTTTTTCAGCAAAGAACGAGGACAATGCCGTGTAATCAAGTTTCCAATTACATTTAATTATGTGAGATCAATTAAGTGTGACTCATCTCTCCATTACTCAACCTCAAAATGGTTTTACTGGCATGAACACCATCCTGATTCCACTGACAGCTCAAGACATAGAGATGGTAAACTTGGGAGTCCAACTGGAATTACTGTAAATTCTTTGGGTGGCAAATTTGTGCATCAAAAGCCTGATCCTTAACCACCAGGCCACACCCCAACGTAGTGTGCTGGGAGGTGAATGGGGCAGTAAGGGGGTGGGGTGTCACAACAGTCCAAGCTTTGTTGACTGTTGACTAATAAATATAAATAATACCTTGCATTTATATAGCGCCTTTCACAACACTCAAAGCGCTTACAGTGACGAGGGGGAAACTCACCTCTACCACCACCAATGTGTAGCACCCACCTAATAATAATAATATAACTTTATTAGGGCCTTCCATCAGTCTATTTAACAACAGGTTTACAGACATCATGAGAGTCCAGACAACATGAGTCTAGCTTGATGAAGATTTATCAAAGTATTTTGATTAGTCACCTGACTAATTGCAGCTGGACATTTCAATCTAATGTACCCTGTGGAATCAGTCAGTTTTGCTATAAACAGAGTGGGTCAACTTCAGAATCAGTGGTAGGTACGTGTATGAAAGATTTGTCTCACTTCAGTCGACATGTCCTGAAAACTGCAGCTCTCTAGGCCGAAGTGTATAAAGACTATATACCTACTTTAAAATCTTGAGTATGATGGCGATTATAGTGCCACCTGTTGACATATCATGGTCTTATGAAATGACTTAGTGTTGAGTCATGCCTGTTGGTTGTATGACGAGTTTCAGCACATTAGTTTTAGTACAATATAACATGAATTTGTGAAATAAACACACTTTGGCCCCCCTATTGACTGTTTTAATGAAACACGGGTATATAAGTTAAACCACTTAGTTGAAGATATCTACCACATTTCACGATGATCAAATTGGCAAGGACTTCTGGCCAATTATGTCATTATGTTTGGGTTGGTTTATAGTGCATTTGTGTATCTCCGTCTCCTGAAGCTGTATACCAACTTTGATGCAAATAGGACCGATATTAAAAGGGGTTTTAAATATTAAACAAAATTACAGTAAATGAAGATGGGTAGTCCCAATGGCAAAAATGTGTGTATGAAGCAGGGCATCAATTTGGACTTATGTTATGAAAGTTATGGACCAAAATGTAAATATATATGTTATGGTGCCATCATCTGGCCAATATGTGTGTGATACCTTCCCTTGTAGTAGTGTGAGGTCCTTGTTACTCTAGGACTTATGATTTCTGAGCAACAGATACTTTAATAAGAAATAAAGAAAGAAAGTAAGAACAATATGGTTCCAGAACTATGTGTCTAATTGTAAATTATTATTAATAATAAAGATATTATCCACTGGTTAGTCCATGGAAACTGTGATAAAAAAGTGTCCTTTCAAACAGGACCTTGTGAGACAGTTTTGTCTCAAACTTTCAATACGAAATCGCGTGGTACACCAGTATTTCACACCAGGGGTTCCCAAACCGGTCCTGGGGGACCCCTGTGTATGCTGGTTTTCGTTGCAACCACAGTTGCAATCCAGAATTTTAAGAAGCTGGTAATTTTTCTTAATTAGGTGCTTTTCATGTTTGGAGAAATTATTCACCCTCTTAAGACACATTATGTCAGAAATAGCTATGCATGCCATGTAGAACAAACTTCCCATGTTCACGTTGTGCTTATTGTGCTATATTGCAACAATTACATAAAAAGAGGTTACAAAATAATGTATTTTCACTCAAATTAAAGAGTGAAGTGAATCAATAGGCTCCTAATTAGGTTGTTAAACACATGTGTTTAACTCAATTTTTTCTTTAAGCTTATTAACACAATGCAGGTTTGGCTCGTTATCATTTGCTTTGTGTTTGAATTCTTCATTATCTATCAAATGGTTAGTTTTAATGGCCATGTGTCCACACTTTCACCAATTAGGAGCCTATTGATTCAAATCAGTCTTTAAATGGATCTGTTAAATAATTTTATTATCTTTTTTAAATAATATAGCACAATAAGCACAATGTGAACATGGGGTGTTTATTCTACATGGCATCCATAGTTATTTCTGATATAATGTGTCTTAAGAGGGCGAATAATTCCTCCAAACATGACAAGCACCTAATAGAAAAATTAACAGCTTGTTAAAATTCTGGGATTGCAACTGTGGTTGCAACGAAAACCAGCATACACAGGGGTCCCCCAGGACCGGTTTGGGAACCCCTGCTTCACACCACGAGCCATTTGACTACAGCGCCCCCTTGTGGATCACAAAACAAATTACTGTCAAGATATTATTTACTATTTCCTCTTTTAGTATGGCACTTGTGCTTTCCACTTTGTTTATCTATTTATAACATTGCTTTACTTTTATTGTGTTTCTGTCTGTTTTTATGTCTTTGCTAATGTTTATATATACTGTAAGTTGTTGTAAGTCTCTTGGGATAAGAGCATTGCTAAATATTCTAAAAGGTACCACCCACCTGCTGGGCATGGTCCCGCCCTCTGTAACTGCATCACACCACAGGTTGAATCCTACGCTGGTGATGGTGCTGGCCACAAATACCAAGAAGAGCAGGAAGGAGCTTGCCAGCAGGTTTACAAAGGTATTGAAGAAGGAGCTGAGAGAGAGAGAGAGAGAGAGAGAGAGAGAGAGAGAGAGAGAGAGAGAGAGAGAGAGAGAGAGAGAGAGAGAATAAGAGAATGAACGCCACAGATATCTCTAGTCTTTCTCTCCATACTGCACATACATATTCTATGACATGCCCAACAACTCAGAGAAAATATAACAGAGAGAGAGCAAGTGTACAGTATTGCACATCAAGCCACATACACATATAAAAATGTTTACACTACATTTATGATAGCCACTCTTATCCAGAGTGACTGACACAGATGACATCATATTGAGAACAATTCAAGTTAAGCACATCACTCAAGGGTACAACACCACCCCAGCTGAGAATTCAACCCATAACCTTTATATTACAAGTTCAGTTCCCTTGCCATCATACGACGACGTCCATAATAATGTCTGCAATAATGTCCAGAATGAATCTAACAGTATTGTGCAAGTCCAATATTGCTGTTGCCATCACATAAGCTACAGGGCATTTTTGCAATGAATGACAGCATATTCTATATATTGGCTGCTCGCTAAAGGACATACTTATAATGAATATTTACAAGACGCAAATTTAGACGGCACACAAATATGTTCGCAACTCACTCGTCGTGGCCTTTGTACAGGAGGAAGAATACCCGCCAAGCCTGCACAGCGGACAGGACGAGCGAAACTATCCCTACGAATGTGACGAAGCGACAGGAAGACTCGGATCCCCACTCCTCCACGATGAAACGCTGCTTTCCTACAGTCATATTCTCGTTCTGCCACATCCCACGCGTGAAAAGCAGACATTTCCCGTGAAAGTCATCGTCGTTCTCGGACAGCGGCACCAAGGCGATAAAACCGAAAAGAAAGCATATAAAATAGAGGATGCACTGTCCAAAAAGGAAATTATCGAGGGCCATCTCTCCTCTGTAAAGCGCTGTCTCCCCTTGCTTTGCGAAATCGCGGTTGCGCAGTTGCACGCACGGGGTGCGGGGTGACAACCCAGCTTGAGAGCGTCCATCATGATGCGTCAGTTCAACACAGGAGCCCATTGCTACGCGCGTTGCTGAAAGATAAATAGACAGACATTAATGTTCAAAATTAACATAAATAAAATTGACTAATTGGTTTTGTGAACTGGTAGTAGCATATTTTCCTCGAAAATCCAACATGGGTAATACAACCGTAGCCAGGGCCGACTCTAGGCATTTAGGTGCCCTAGGCGAGATTATGACCGTAGCTCACCATTAAGTTGTCAGCCCGTAGGCTACGGTTTGCCCGTATAAAATAAGGGTTTTCCACCTACGGACGTAGAAAATTGTACTAGAAAATTGTCCAAATTAAGATGAGAGCTTTATAACCATATGTAGGGTACATTAATGCTAACATAGCCTAATTAGGCTATCAAAGCTGTTATGTAGGCTAGTAAGATTGCAAAACTGCATTAAAAGTGCCACAAGCTCATGCAACGCGGCTCTTGCATAATTTAGGAAATTGTATCTACAGTATGTATCTCTCCTGCGTCTGGGTTGTAACTAAGTGTGTGGTGTCTCTGCTTAACAGTTTTAAAATGAGTACCTTGGTGTACACAGTCATTATTATGTGAAAATCTAAATACAGGAATATTTAAAATATACTTGAATCAGACAAATAACTGGTGGCTAGTGATTTTACTAGATAATGTTCTATACAGTTTTTGGTGAATTTATAGTTTTGAATGCGTGAAAATAAGGGCAGCTCTCTCCAGAGGTTGACATCTATGGTAATATAATTTTAATATTTGTATTTTTTTGGGACACTATATACTATACCCTTTTCTATTTTCTTTGATTTACATGTATTGCTGAAAAGTTTGCTTTGAGAAGGGGGCGCTCAGAGATTGCATTTGAACAGGGCCCAGAATTTCATGCTACACCCCTGTATGATAATACACACATCGGAAATGCAATATAACAGAGGCCATGCAAGCACCTTAGGCTCACCTAAGTGGCAGGAGTAGTCAGAATAAATCTTGCAAGGCTTATGAGCAATAAGGGGATTACACAGGTCATGAATCAGTGGAGAGGACGCAACTTTGACAAGGCCACAACAAGCTCCGTCTCCATCTCCCTCTCTGGAACATTTCCGCGTCTGATTGACAGTGCAGCTTAGAGGGTGACAATTATTAAAAGACAAAACCAACCCACTAAAAAAGACCAATGTGGACTTTATGTGTTCTACAGAGGATGTAACTGCTCCCAAAAAGGTAAATGCAGTTTCTGTCAGTAGATAACTTGTAGAAAATTATAGCCAGATAAAGTCAGTATATCGTACGGAATCTTTTTTTTCCTGCTTCACACTTCTGGATCCAGTTGAAAGACTTCAGCTTTTTAACAGATCTTTAACAAATAATTTCAAGTGTGAGTTTTTGACAAAATTGATCAGTCAGTAATGTTTGGTACTTGTTGGGTACAGTTGCGGTTGCCTACTGAATCTCATAGCAGTAAGATGATAAACTAGAATGGCACTCAGAGAGATGGCTACACCCACGCGTGAGTGGGCAAAGTTCATATACGCTCTATGGCGCAAAGCCTTTGACAATTTGCAAGTGTTGCTGTTTGGCTGTCTCTCCCATGTGTGCCCTCCTGCATTCAAAAGGTCTATTGCTGCACATTAGTTTCATTAGACATTGGTAGAAATTTAATAAAAATTTAAATGCTTGTTGTGTTTTGAAAAATATTTGAGAAGCAAGGTCCTTCTCCGCCTGTCAATCTATGTGCAAAGTTTCATCCAAATCGGTTCGGAACTAAGGCTGTTACAGACAAGCACACGGACGTGAGTGTAATTCCCCCACTTGCAGAACTTCCAAGTGCGCTGGTGTAATTCATCATTGTCCTCTCTAACCTGTTTGGAAATGTTGTGATTCATAGACATTGAAGTTTTCTATTTCCATTTGGATGAATCACACTTCTAAAAAGTGCACAAAGAGAAGTAATGACTCGTTAAAGTTAACTTAAACATTGCTTTTCAACATTGAATAACTCCACTTGTCGGTAGTCTGTGCCCTGTGCATTATGCTGTGCATTAGCTAATGTTTACGCTGGTGGAGACATTCAGTGTAATTGTTCTCTTATTTTTCTGTCTTTCAGGAGTGCCGGCCTCCATTGCTCAGGCTATGTCCAGGCATAAAAATACCTTTGCTAAGCTGCTTATGAGGACCTATAGAAAATATCTCCCCGCCTCTCTTGTCCCCTGCCCTGCTCTCCCCTCTCCCTAGGTACCGCCCAGAATCATCCCATCTTCCTCCCCCCTCCCTGCTTTCTTTGCCTTCCTGCTAAGTCGAGGTGTAATTAACCCTGCTCAAGACAAGCCCAGCGGGAATGGCGGTCCTGAAAGTGACTTTCACCAAGACCAAGAGGGGCAAGCTGGCCCAGGCGCTGTGGCTCCTGAACTGGGTCTCCGTGGTGACGGGCATCCTCCTCATCAGCCTGGGCCTCTTCCTGAAGGTGGAGATCCAGAATCGGCGGGAGCTGATGTCCGAGCGGAAGGTCCACGCCGTACCGAGCGCGCTGATGGCGGTGGGCCTGGCCGCCTGCTGCATCAACTTCCTGGGTGGGAAGATGTGCGTCGAGGGAGCGGACGCGGCCGCCTTCCTACGCTGGAAACTGCTGATGCTCCCGTACATCGTCGGCACCTTCTGCTTCACCTTCTGCCTCCTGGCGGGGGCGGTGCTGTGCCATGCCATGCGCGGCGAAATGGAGGAGGCGCTATCGCAGGGGCTGCGCGACGCCATGCGCTACTACAAGGACACGGACGCGCCGGGCCGCTGCTTCCTCAAACGCTCCATAGACATACTGCAGATGCAGTTCCAGTGCTGTGGCAACACCGGCTTCCAGGACTGGTTCCAGGTCCAGTGGATTAGCAACCGCTACCTGGACATGTCTCGCGCCGAGGTGACAGAGTAAGTCCACTCTCCCTATCGCAGGGGCAGACATGTTTCTTGTCCACTATATCTTAAGTGACCAGGACTGGCACATCTCAGAAACATAGCATGATTTCGCAGTTCTGCAACTGCACTTCTCATGAGGATATGATGGTATTAAACAAAAAAGGGCAGGATGATGCATTGAAATTGTGCTGATGCGGGTTAGCTAGCTCTGAGGCTCATTCATCATCACTGTTGGGTATCTGTCAACTATCCAGACAGCTGTTGTGTCCCATGATAATGCTGACTTTGTCATTTCCTGGTACTGGATGTTGGGCAGGGGGTTTTGTGACTAGGATGACGGACAGACTAGATGGTGAATAGGCCAGGAGAATTTGAATGCCAATGGTCCAGGTGGACAGACACACCAGGACAACCTATAGCTTCTCTCTGTTGCATGGCCACGTATGCCAAAGACTACACATACTTATCCAAGATGTCCACGATGTCCCTACTCACCTCAAATACACCAGTGGCATCAACCTGTATCAATGTGCAGCACTGTACAATGTGCTACTGTCTCAATCAAATGGCCTTGATTAAGAGTTGCTTCACCGCCCTAAATTACTGTTTGAGCTTGATTTGCATTGTCTACAAGGGGCGTAGGTGGGTGCCACTCTGTCCTCACATGCCTTGAACATGCGTGAGTATCATAACTGGCGTCACCTGCTGCCCTGGAGAAAAGTACACTGGCTTATGCTCCTTACGCCACCAATACAGCATTACCTTAATTGAACTTGGGATATCCCAATACTGTCTGGGAATTGGATAATATTTATTTCAGCTAATATTTAATCCAGCAAATGTTTTGAACAGATACTGTGTGATGCTTTGAAATGTATTTGGGTTATAGTATGTATAGACTATAAAAACATCTTTCATAATAGATTGAATTTTGGACTGTTTTCATACCTTTAGTGTTTAAAGAACTGTAAGCATTGCAATACACCATTTCCTTCATTATTATTACATAGTACGCTTTGTCAATTCCCTTGTATTCCCTCCTAAGTTCAGAGGTCACCAACGTCTATCATCTGAAATATTATCACTTGTAATTTTTCCAATTTATTAAAGTATCTCATTCAAGCTTGAAATTAAATAATTATGAAACACATGTCTGTATTTTGAAATACACCCCAGAGAAAGTGTTATTTTGGATGTAGGAATGGTATGCTAACAAAGCTGGTGCATAAATGCTTGGCCTGTCTAAAAAAAGGATACCCTGAGTTGTTTTTTTTACATAGAACACCCCAAGGCTTGTTTTGTTGTTGCTGCCGCAGTGGTTCCACCATAGTATGATTTATAAAGAAATGCCTTTCTCACCCATCTTCATCCTTACCTCTACCCCTAAAATCAACCCCCCCCCCCCCGCAAAATTAACCTCCACCACCAAATTAACCTCTACACACCACCTCCACCCCTGTTCTAACCAACCTCGACCCCCACATTCAATCTTTACTGGCAGCCGACTGAGGAGTAACGTGGAGGGGAAGTATCTGATGGATGGAGTGCCTTTCAGCTGCTGCAATCTCAATTCCCCACGGCCCTGCATCCAGCACCAGGTCACCAACAACTCCGCGCACTTCCACTACAACCACCACACTGACGAGCTCAACTTGTGGAGGCGTGGTTGTCGGCAGGCCCTGCTGGACTACTACACCCAGATCATGAGCTCCATCGGCTCCATCGTGCTCCTCATCTGGCTCTTTGAGGTGGGGGTGATGGGCAGGGGCTTGAAGGAGCATACACATACACTTGTGTTCCAGGGAAAAGTGCCTTGGGCTTTCAGAGCTGGACATGGTAGCCAGAAATCTTTGGGTTGGCAACTGCCATTGTACCTGTGAACTCATAATTAATCCAGTAAATGTGGCGCTTTTTGAACAGATGTGTATGATGTTTATTCTAATTAGCCCTGCAAAAAGTGTTGTAGGTGAACAGACTTCACAATCATTTCTTATGAACACCCACAGTTATTTTGACAAACCAACCAGCTACTAAGTTGTGTAGGCTGGATGTTTCAGTGGCGCTCTTCACATGAATTTGATCGCCAGTGGGCCCACATCAGGTTCCAAATGGTTCTGGCCCGTTACCATCACTGTGTGAGGGTACTTCCAGGTGATATCAGGCAGTGAGCTTGTTTACCCTTTCAACAGTGGGGCAGATATATTCATCACTATAGCTGTGCTTTTGTGTATGTTCTGCAGGCAATTTTACTTTTGTTGCATGAATAGGGTGTCTACTGTGATGATGATGATGACAGTGATGATGATTATGATGATGATGGATTTATTAAACACAGTACAATCATATTGTGCACACATTCTATCATACAAATGTACCGAATGCATATCTAGACTCCAGAAACTAGAAACATGTAATTCATACAAAAAGGTAAACATGATTATGGATACATCTGAAATTTGACTTCCTCTATGAAGCATTATATTGTGTTGTCTATTATGGCAAATAAATGGTCAAAAGTGGTCATTTGAATTCACGTTTAGTCCTTTTGTTGGAATGCCCTCCAGGTGGTGACATTTGGGGTTCCCTGATTGGTTCTCTCTCTGGCCCTGCTTCCCTCTCCCTCGGCAGCTGTCGGTGCTTACTGGGGTGCGTTACCTGCAGACCTCAATGGAGAATGTCCTGCGCCAGGGGGACCTGGAGTCTGAGTCCGACGGCTGGCTGCTGGAGAACAGCTTCGTGGAGACGGCGCGCGACAAGTTCAACATCATCAAGAACCTGGGCAAGTGTTACCAGGGCGATGAGGATGATGACCCCAACATCAATGTCCCCACTTCTGCTCAAGGCAGGCCCGAAAATGTGTCTTCCAAACGGATGAACCTGCCCGATTAGGCCCTCTCCTCGAAAAACATGACACAGAAAACCTTTTCCCAGGTGGATATTTCCAAAGCCTTACAGGTATGATAGCTGGAATCGGAGAAGAACCTGCTCTCACAATTTGGAGACACAAGGTGTCGCAAAGCAAGGCTGAACCTGTTATGGTTTCTGGCAGCCTGCTGTTGTTTCTGCGGTCGTTCTTTTGTTTGACGACATTGGGGTCAATCTATCGGATTTTTCCGCATCCGTTTCAGTGTTTGAATCTCACCTGGCAATTATTCCTTTCACCTGTTTTGGATTTCCTGCTGGTTATAAATATACCAGGACTTCTGCATTTCCGACGCTTCGATATTGTCTTTGCTATTTGACTATCGGAGTCGGTAAGGTAAAGGATAGCGGTCTCTATGTTTCTGGTTGTTACTCGTCAGAAACGTAGGTAGTCCGGTTAAAGAGTTAGGGTAAAGATTTATTTAGTCTTTTTGTTTCCTTCTCTCTTTATCCTTTTATATTCCTCTACCTGTTACCTTTTGTTCAGCTCGTTCACACCAAGAGCTGTAGGTAACAGGTTCTTTCTCTATTTCCGTTTCTTTCACCCTTGTTACACGGGCTTTCTTTTGTTTTTCTCTGACCTCTAGTTTTACGCCCCTTGTGTGAGTGCGTGAGGTTCCTTTGTTGTTTACTACTCGCGATTGCAGAGTTTGCCCTCTTTTGGGGTTGTTTTGTGTTGGCTTACGCTGGGAGCTTTTTATTCCCATTATTTAATTTCACATCCCCTGTTACTGCGGAGCTGTCCACTTAGTGGCGTATTTCTAACGAGATACGCTTTCAGATTCCTTGGTTGTGGTGTTTGGAACCGTTCACTCCCCCTTACAGAATATCGAAGCCTCATGGAAGGGCCAGCTAAACCACAGGTTTCTGGTAAAGCACCACCCAGTCAGGACGCTACAGGGGTTACCCCCGAGGAGGCTATTCTCACATTACAAACACAACAACACCAGTTGATGGAGCAACTCCAATATCAGGGAGAATGCCTTAGAAAATTTATGGAGAGTCTCCACAGATTCTCTGTTGCTGTCAATCCACCCCCAGTTGCACAAGCACCTACACCTCCCATACCAGCTCCACGCACCCTTAAAGAGCCTAAGCTACAATTACCGGATCGCTATGGTGGGGAATCAGGAAAATGCCGGCCATTCCTAACGCAGTGCCTGATATTTTTTCAGGCACAGCCCTCTCATTTCTCAACACCAGAATGCCGGGTAGCTTTTATCTTGTCATTATTAAATGACCAGGCTCTTGCGTGGGCGGACCCTCTTATTCGTGCCAATGCCCCTGTCGTTCATGATCCAGTTCAGCTTATGAACGAGATGCAACTGGTTTTCGACCATGAGGTTTCAGGGGAGGAGGCGGCTAGAAAAGAAAATCATTATTTCTCCAAGCATTATCCAATCCCATCAAGGATGCTTTAGCTATGCTAGAGCCACCCGCTGCCTTAAGTAAATTGATAACTACTGCTATTCGTCTTGATAACCGGATTAGAGAACGTGAACGTGCGATTAAAGATCAGTCACCCCGTTTAAGATCCGTGTTATCAAGAGACACTCCACCTACTGTGCCCACCTACTTCTCAGGAGGAGCCCATGCAGGTGGATCGGCTGTCCCTCCACAAATCTAAGCGGGTGAAACCGCGGAAGCACTGGTGCCGTTACTGTAGGCGTAAGGGTCATGTAAATGGTCAGTGTCCCAAGTTGGGGAGGAAACGAGAGGCCTCACTGGGGAGACCGGGATCTCCAGTGAGACAAAATAGTACTCGTTCTCGGACCCTTTTACCTGTCCGGCTGCTTTGGAATGGGCGCTTGGTTGGCGTAGATGCCTTTATTGATTCCGGAGCAGTCGAGTGTTTCATTGATGCTAAATGGGCTAGGGAATTAGAGATTCCTACTCACCAACTCACTAGTTCCCGTCAGGTTACGTCTCTCGATAGTCGCCCCTTGGGCTCCGGGATCATTGAGGAGATAACTGGTCCTTTAATTATGTGCATTTCTCTCCAGGGGCACTCTAAGAAAATAAAAAATTTTTTAGTTGAATCTCCATTGTATCCACTCGTTCTGGGACATTCATGGCTGAGTTTGCATGACCCCCATGTTAGTTGGGGCAGAGACAGGGATCCTATTCACCAGTGGGGTTCCCAGTGTCAAACCCACTGTCAAACTTTCATTTATCCTTCGTCGGGCTGCATACCTGACGGTTCCGATTGTAGCTCTGATAGTGAGTGGGAGGAAATGGAGTTTTGCTCTGATCGAGATACTCCCTCCGTCCTCACTGGGAGTGGAGTGGAGAGTCTGTCCTGGGATCACTTTGCTGAGGGGGGTTCTTTAGAGGAAGATAGCCTTTCTTTTTCTGAGATCGAGTGGGAGACGTCTTCTGACGTTCCTTCCGAGATCCCGGGAAGTGGTAGGGTCGCTCGAATTTCGCCTGCCTGCTAATGTACCAGGGGAATATTCTGACCTCGCTGAGGTTTTTAGTAAACAAAACGCTACTACGTTACCTCCTCATAGGCCGTATGACTGCGCAATTGAGTTGTACCCTGGCACGGTCCCTCCCAGGGGCTCACTGTATTCCCTGTGGGGCCCGGAAAGCACTGCTATGAGGGAGTACATTGAGGAGTCGTTAGCTAACGGTTTCATCAGACCTTCCACTTCACCGGCCGGTGCTGGATTTTTTTTTGTTAAAAAAAGACGGAGATCTGAGGCCCTGTATAGATTATAGGGGTCTCAATGACATTACCGTTAAGAACAGATATCCTCTTCCACTCATGAACTCTGCATTTGAGCGCTTACAGGGGGTGTCGGTCTTTTCCAAACTCGACCTTCGCAATGCCTACAATCTTGTGCGCATGCGTGAGGACGATGAGTGGAAGACGGCATTTAACACACACCACAGGCACTACGAGTACTGGGTGATGCCTTTCGGCCTCACTAGCGCCCCCTCTGTCTTTCAGGCGCTAGTGAATGACGTTCTCAGAGAGATGCTGGAGAGGTTTGTCTTTGTCTACCTCAACGATATTTTAATTTTCTCTCCGAATCTCTCCTCTCACGTCGGCCATGTTAGGCAGGTGTTGGAAGCGCTCCTTAAGGCGCGGCTATTCATTAAAGCCGAGAAGTGCTCGTTCCACACTGATTCTGTTTCTTTCTTGGGTTTCATTGTGGCAGAGGGAAAAGTCCTTATGGACCCAGAGAAAATTTAGGCGGTCAAGAACTGGCCCACTCCAGCATCAGTGAAACAGGTGCAGCGCTTTCTGGGCTTTGCTAATTTTTATCGGCGGTTCATCCGCAATTTTAGCATGGTAGTCGCACCTATCACAGCCCTTACTAAAAAAACATCATCCTCGCGGTTCCAGTGGAACTCTAGGGCTGAGGCAGCGTTCACAGAGCTAAAAAACAGGTTTAGCTCTGAACCCATTTTAATAACTCCCAATCCCTCCCTCCCCTTTGTGGTAGAGGTGAATGCTTCAGAGCCATTCTGTCCCAGTACTCCCTGCTGGACCGTAAAACGAACCCATGCGCGTATTTCTCTCGTGCCTTAACACCTGCCGAGAGAAATTACGACGTAGGGGGACCGGGAGCTGTTGGCGGTCAAATTGGCGTTGGAGGAGTGGCGTCATTGGTTGGAAGGAGCCGAGCACCCTTTTACTGTCTGGACTGACCACAAAAATTTTGAATATGTCCAACAGGCTAAGACGCGCAACTCCCGTCAAGCCCGATGGGCATTATTCTTCGCCCGGTTTAGGTTTATACTGACCTACCGACCCGGGTCGAAGAATATTAAGCCAGATGCGCTGTCGCGCATCTACGACCGCACCGATAAGGAACCACACCTGGAGCCCATCGTGCCGACCGCTCAGATTGTTGCTCCGGTGATGTTGGAGATTGAGGCGGTTCTTCAAAAGGCGTTACGCTCAGACCCAGGCCCAGGTGGGGGTCCGTCTCATTGTCTGTTCGTTCTGCCCCATATCAGAGCGCGGGTTCTCCAGTGGGGCCACTCTTCACAGCTGGCGGCCCATCCTGGCATCCACCGGACTAGGGAATTTTTGTCGCTGCGCTTTGGTGGCCTAATATGGAGAGCGACGTGCGGGAATTTGTCGCCGCTTGTTCAGTCTGTGCCCACAGCAAGGGATCTCGGCTCCCACCCGCTGGCCTCTTACGCCCCTTACCCATTCCCAGCCGTCCTTGGAGCCATGTTGCCCTCGACTTTGTTACCGGGTTGCCTGCGTCCCAGGGCAACACGGTGATCCTGGTTGTGGTCGACAGGTTTTCCAAGGAGGCACACTTCATCGCCCTACCCAAGCTGCCATCAGCACCAGAGACCGCCCAACTGATGGTGGACAATGTTTTTAGGGTGCACGGCCTTCCTCTGGACCTGGTGTCCGACCGCGGCCCTCAGTTCACCGCTAGGTTCTGGCGCTCTTTTTGCGCCTTACTAGGGGCGTCGGTCAGTCAGTCTTCCGGTTTCCACCTGGAGACTAATGGTCAGACAGAGCGCACTAATCAGTCCCTGGAGAACACCCTCCGGTGCTTGGCGACCTCCAAACCTACATCATGGAGTCGCCATCTCGCCTGGGTGGAGTACGCCCACAACACGCTGCGCAACGCTTCCACAGGTCTCTCTCCCTTTGAAGCTCAGCTGGGGTATCAGCCTCCCTTATTTCCTGAGTTGGAGAGAAATGTGGAGGTACCATCAGCAGGGTCATTTGTTCGGAGGTGTCGAGCAGTCTGAAAGCGTGTGCGTGCTTCGCTCCTTCGCGCTTCAGCTAAACAGAAGTTCGCTGCCGACAGGCGTCGTCGTCCGGCTCACTCTTATCGGGTTGGTCAACGAGTATGGCTAGCTACACGGGACCTGCCTCTGTGAGTGGAGTCCTGCAAACTCGCACCGCGATTCGTGGGTCCTTTTAAAATATTCCGTAAAATGAACCCTGTCACTGTGCGCCTTCAACTGCCACGCTCTATGCGCATCCACCCTACCTTCCACGTCTCCCGGTTGAAACCGGTGCTGGTTAGTGCTCTCGCCCCGGCCGACAAACCACCACCTGCTCCCCGGTTCGTGGAGGGGGGTCCGATATATACCGTTCGGCGAATTTTGGCAGAGAGGCGTGTGGGCAGAGGGTTATGGTCCTGAGGAGCGTTGCTGGGTCTCCTCCAAAAACATCTTGGACCCTACACTTATTAGGGACTTCCGCAGAAACAGGGCTGAGGAATCCGCATTCCGCAGAAACAGGGCTGAGGAATCTGCATTTCCGACGCTTCGATATTGTCTTTGCTTTTGACTATCGGAGTCGGTAAGGTAAAGGATAGCGGTCTCTATGTTTCTGGTTGTTACTCGGCAGAAACGTAGGTAGTCCGGTTAAAGAGTTAGGGTAAAGATTTATTTAGTCTTTTTGTTTCCTTCTCTCTTTATCCTTTTATATTCCTCTACCTGTTACCTTTTGTTCAGCTCATTCACACCTAGAGCTGTAGGTACCAGGTTCTTTTTCTATTTCCGTTTCTTTCACCCTTGTTACACGAGCTTTCTTTTGTTTTTCTCTGACCTCTAGTTTTACTCCCCTTGTGTGAGTGCGTGAGGTTCCTTTGTTGTTTACTACTCGCGATTGCCGAGTTTGCCCTCTTTTGGGGTTGTTTTGTGTTGGCTTACGCCGGGAGCTTTTTATTCCCATTATTTTATTTCACATCCCCTGTTACTGCGGAGTAGTCCGCTTAGTGGCGTATTTCTAATGAGATATACTTTCAGATTCCGTGGTTGTGGCGTTTGGTTCTCCAAACCGTTCACTCGCCCTTACAGAACCACAAATGTGTTATGACACAGCCACATAAAACTGGCCAGTTCTCTTCTAAAAATGTGTGAAACCCCTATCACAGCATAATCTTCATGCCATGTTTGAATACTGCCTATCCTCTACACTGCTTCACGCAGATAAACATGTTAGGAGGGAAAAGGTCTCAGATGGTGACTACAAGGACCAAGTTTTCCCTAACTGAGTTTTTCCTGGCAAGAACAGTGGCACAATTATGTGACATCATCACTCCAGTTGACAAAAAAAGCAGGACAAAGTGAACAGGTGGTCAGATGGTCCATTTTACCTGAAGAATGTTCAGTGAACTATCCATCCATCCATCCATCATCTAACCTGCTTATTCCTGGTCAGGGTCACGGGGGGTGCTGGAGCCTATCCCAGCATGCATTGGGCGAGAGGCAGGAATACACCCTGGACAGGCCGCCAATCCATCGCAGGGCACACACACCATTCACTCACACACTCATACCTATGGGCAATTTAGAGTCTCCAATTAGCCTAACCTGCATGTCTTTGGACTGTGGGAGGAAACTGGAGTACCCGGAGGAAACCCACCCGGAGGAAACTCCACACAGAAAGGTCCTCGGCCGGGATTCAAACTCGGTACCTTCTTGCTGTGAGGCGACAGTGCTAACCACTGCATCACCGTGCCACCAGTGAACTATCCAGTTGTGTGAATCCTTGTGGTTTTTGGGGTTTATTTCTCGAATTACATTTTACTGACAGTGAACTTCACTGTTGCATAGGCGTCCTTGATTTAACTGTGAGCATGACCGTTAAGAGAAGTCACACCACGTTCACATTACAATGTGCCTCTGCAACTCAAGATTCATGGGAACATCCTTCCAGAATCACACCAGGGTGATAGCCATGTGCATGTCTTTTAAATACTTTCCCCCCATACTTGGTACAGTAAAAGCCATTTGATTATGTAGACAACAAAGCTGTCTTTAAAAAAAGAAGGAAACAGATTAAATACTTTGGCTCACAACATGGGGTTGAGCATATCCAATTCCCAGCCCAATTTGGAATGGGCAATCATCTGTAACCACGGCCGCAAGGGTGTAGACATCCACGGTTCCCCTCCGAAACACATGATGTCGCCACTTGCCAGCTGCTTCTTTTCACACCGCAGACTACAGTTAAGCTCACATAGAGTGGGGTCGGAGGAGGGACCTTTCATATGCGGCTTTGACTGAAATCTACAGGTGCCCGATCAACGTAGCAGTGCACACAGGACCCTATCTGACTGAAATCTGGGTGACGCAATCGCCAATTGTGTGTCTCCCCTATAGAGCCACTGGCCACAGTCGGCACTGGCACAGTGATTCAACTCCTTGGCCGTGAGGCTCATCCCATGCACCAGAATGGGGTGCCTTAACCAAATGAGCCATCCAGTAGCCCCTAACAAAGTGTCTTGAGAAGGCACAGGTCTACCTTAAAGGCTGTGATATATTTGTCCAATACCATTTTATTTAGCTTAATTAACCGTCTGATTCTTATTAACTATGAGCTCCTGGAGGGTTTTAAATAATAATAATGTGATCAACATTTAACTGTTGTTATGGCAATGCCTTCTGTGATTAATAATATTCGTTTAAGTGAGAGGACGGTAAGAAACGGCAAGTCCTCATGTCACATGATATATTTTCTGATAGATGTCCAAACTGTAGTGGTAATGCCAGCATGAAAAAAAAAATTGTTTTTTATGGTTGATTAAGCATCAAATGTGCTATGTTTTTTTATGCAAAAAAATTAATAAATGATTTTATATTTTCTTGCTGTAACTAACAGAGAATAATAAGCAGATTGTTTCTTTTTTGTATGTGCTCAATAACAAAAACACACATGGGACGAGATACAGGCATAAATTGAATGAAAAAAATGAATGTAGATCTTCCAGTTAAGTGCAAAGCAGTGTGCTGTCTGTTTATCATTCATGGTGCATCGTCTTCCTTCAGTCCCCTTATGTCCAGGGTTGGGATCAATAATACATTTATGGATTTGATGACTGGGATCAAATTCTCAGTCCCAAATCATAAATTGGTCCAGCAACTAGAACTCCAAATTAGGTATTAGACCTGTAACAGAATATTTGGCTGCAAACCAGGAATTTGACCTGTAGCGGAATATCAGAGTACCAGAACCTGGAGTTGGAAAGCAATTCTTTCTGGTTTTGCAGCAAGCTAATCGTGAATGGAATAGGTTAGGGGTTCTGCACCATGGGGTTTTCTCCCATTCCACTCCTTCCTTCCTCACCTCTAGTATTATAGTCTGTTCTGCAGTGATTTGGAGACACACCTAATGAGGTTGGCTCCAGCCACTCTGCATTTCTAATGTTAGAACTAATGAGATTTCTCTAGCACAGTTCAACTCCAATCTGTCACACTCCACAAATCTGATTACAGGCCAGTGGCTCTGCCCGGAATGTAGGGCTGATCGATGCATGAGGTTTCCAGTTTCTTCTCTCAGGACTTTATAAATACATAACACACACACACACATATTATCTATCTCTCTCTCTCTCTCTCTCTCTCTCTCTCTCTCTCTCTCTCTCCTCTCTCTCTCTCTCTCTCTCTCTCTCTCTCTCTCTCTCATGGTGTAACAAAGTGATCATTTGTTTTTCATTGACTGCTACAACATCGGACACCCTCCTTTTCTTAGCTTAAAGTACCGTATAAGGTTTTTTTAAGGAACCTATAGGCCCAGCTTATTGGGTGGTCTTGTTTTTAGTTTTATTTTAACAAAAATTATTTACAGATATTTATTCTGCAATATGTAATAGGGCAGTGGTCAGATTAATGTGGTTCACAACCTCAGTTCTGTGGACCCCCTGTCTGCTGGTTTTCATTCCAACCACAATCCCATAATTTTTACAGGATGTCAATTTTTCTTAATTTGGTGCTTTTCAAAAATGTCAAAAATAGTTATGTATGCCATGAAACTGTCATGTCCCGTGCCTCTACGTCTTAGTCCATTCCATTAGGTTTTTCTGTTTCTATGTATTTTCAGTATTTGTATTCTGTTCCGCGTTTTCCATTTTTCCCCATTTTGTGTCGCCACTTCCCGCACCTGATATGTGTTTCCTCATGTTGTTTCGTCTCACCTGCTCCTCATTGTCTTGTCGTCAATCTGGCATATAGTCTCACCTGTTTCTTTGTTCTGTGCCAGATCGTCTTGTGCCCTGCATTCGTGCTTGTGTCTCATACTTTCCAGCGGTGTCTCCTGCCTGCTTCCTGCCTGTTCCGAGTTCCTGTTTCCAGTCTTGTGTCTACCTGTCCAGTTCCTGTTCTCCTGCCTGTCTTGCCTGTTCCTGTCCAGCCCTGCTCCAGTCCTTCGCCCTCCTGTTCTCCAGCCTCTGACAGAGTCATAGTCGTGACGTTATATTTTATCCTGCTTTATTTTCGTTTCCAAATTTAATTTCTTTCATTTGCAGTTTACTCACAAATAAAATATTTCTCCCCACTACTAGCTTGTTTGCTCTGTCGTAAGCGGATCTCCAATAAACACCACCATACATCCCGAGACTGCGGTAAAGTTAGTTTTATATTCGATGTTCGATATTCGATTTTCGGACGTCAATAGCTCTTCAACAGAACAAGCCAATGAGCTGAAAATAACAGCTCTAAATCAAAGGAGCTCAGAGAACGCAGCAAACGCTTCGTTTGATCTTTCATCGTTATTTTAATATTACGGAAAATCTCGTCAATAACTTCGAAATTACAAAGGTGATACAATCCAGAACAACTGTGTTATAATGTGGGGCCTTTCAGCACCAGGGCACAACGTTTAATTTATCCATTAGGCCTAAGATTTATTTTTAAACAATATTTATGTGTTCGCAACGATTATTCTTCATTTTGAGGCTCCGACTGCTCAAGCCAACAAGTAGGGACCGTCTAAAAAGTGCGTAATTGTTTCAGTTAAAATGTCAATCGCTTTTTTGTACGAACCATTTGTTTTAGGGTAAAGGAGATATGGAGTTACGGGCAGAAGCTTTATTTTCGCGTTAATTTGGGTTCATTTAATTTTTATAAAGTTTTTTTTTTGTGATATTACACCTACAGAAAAAGGTCAATAGTTCTGATATGACAGCACGAACATGCTGAAAACCAATTGCATATTGATCAGGGAACTCTCTTTTTCAGATTTCCACAATAGGAATTATTAGGAATTAACTGCTGTTACCATATCAATAGATCTTAGATTAGAGATAAATGTTTCTTAGGTTATAATGTGTATACCAGTTAACTTTACCGCAGTCTATTAAGGTATGTATTGAGAACCAAAAAGCATGAGCAATGAATTCCATTGCAATCTCGTTCAATTTCAGTTTATCTACAACTATTTATTCCTGAATGCTGAAAAAATGGTGGAGTCGAAAAGGGTTCAAGTTGACGACAACCCATAACTATACATATTTTGATCTCTTTACATAACTCTTTATCTTAATCTTAATCTGTGGAAAATAATAGAAAAATAGGAGACTGTTTTCAATAGCTTCCAGGACACATGGATAATAATTTAACTTCTAATCCCTCATAGGGCACACGTCTTGTAATTTTCACTATGTGCATATTTATTTTTTTATAAATATTCATGGAAATTATAATTATATTATAATGGAAAAATTATAGATGTCTATTGTTTTAACAGGAAAATAATGGATTCTTTTCAATGGATTCCAAGTCACATGGTCCAATGACATAACAGTGATAGTAATAAATGCTACTCTTAATCCCACTTAGGGCACACGTCTTGTAATTTTCCCTTTGTGTATATTTATTCTTTAGTGAATATTTTAATGGCAAAGTTATGCTTTGTTTTTAATGGCTTCCAGGTCACATGACCCAGTGACTCAAATCCAATGGCACATAATTCTACTCTTAATCACACTTCGGGCACACTTCTTGTAATTTTCACTTTGTGCGTGTTTATTTTTTAATAAATATTTTAATGGAAAAATAATAGATTTCTGTTGTTTTAATAGGAAAATAATGGATTCTTTTCAATAGTTCCAAGTCACATGATCCAATGACATTATGCGAATAGTCATAAATTCTACTCTTAATCCCACTTCGGGCACACTTCTTGTAATTTTCACTTTGGGCGTCTTTATTTTTTAATAAATATTTTAATGGAAAAATAATAGATTTCTGTTGTTTTAATAGGAAAATAATGGATTATTTTCAATAGCTTCCAAGTCACATGATCCAATGACATTATGCTAATAGTAATAAATTCTACTCTTAATCCCACTTCGGGCACACTTCTTGTAATTTTCACATTGTGCATGGTTATGTTTTAATAAATATTTTAATGGAAAAGTTATAATTTATTTTCAATAGCTTCCAGGTCACAAGACCCAGTGACTCAAATCCAATGGCACATAATTCTACTCTTAATCCCACATAGGGCACACATGCTGTAATTTTGACTATTTGTACATTTTGTTTTTAATAATTGGAAAATAATGGATTATTTTCAATAGCTTCCACATCACATGATCCAATAACATAAAACCAATAATAAAAATGTCTACTTCTAATCCCACATAGGGCACCACTGTTTGTATTCTCAATATCTGCTTCTTTATACATAATACATTTTTTACTTTATACATTTTTCAAAAAAGTTTACTGGAAAAATCATAAATTCTTTTCAATAGATTCCATGTCACATGACCCAATGACTCGAAAGCAATTGCAAATAATTTACAACCAATGAATCATATATACTAATACACTAATATAATAATAATATTTAAGTATTTATCAGCCTTTATTTATGGGAGTTGATTGAAGATGAATTTACATTCATCTAGCACATATCAGCGCACAGTAAATAGGAATGTTCTAACTCCATTCCAATGTTCATTCTGCCTAATGTTCTAGCTTCAATGAAAATTGGTACATCAAACATACAACATGACATAAAACAATCAAAGAGAGAGGCCTGTTCCCGTCGTGAACCAATCCAACAATGACACTGACTTTGCGCATTCACATAACAGTAGGCCTACAGCTAGGGTTATAAGAGACTTTCCAGTCCTATCTGCATCGCCGAGCGGGACTACAGCCTGGCATAAGTTTATATACAGAATCTGAGGTCTTTATAAAATTGGCTTTCTATATAATTTCGCTAGCCATCACTGTCAATTGTATTGTTTCAGTAAAACTGGCTCACTGAGAGATGAGCTCCTTAATTTTATTTTCTCCTTTATTTATCAGTTATGAAAACATCCTATTGTAAACGTCCAGCAGAGATTTGCACCGAATTGGGGCTAGGCGTATCAAGCAACTGTAATGTTGTCTGGGATAGATGGTAGCCTTGTTCAACAATTTACATGAATAAAAAATATTTTGTGAACCATCAGGTGACGTTAGATAGCTAACTTTGATGGGTGTTATGAATTGCGAAATGTTTTCACAACATTTGCGACCGTTGAGAAAGTTGCCTACTCCAGCTTTAACTTTGTTGGAAGTAATGCAAGTGAATAACAATGTTACATGTAAGCTTGCATTGTAATCCACTTCCATTACTTCCATTAATCCACTTAGTTCCATTTTGACATATTTTACACAAGAAAGTTAGTGACAACTTTTTTTTTTTTTGTCATTTCACGTGCAATATCTGCACTCCCATTTCATTATTTTTACATGGACATAAGTCTCCAGGCTCATGCCGATGCATATAGTCTATGGAACCACCTGTTGCAGTGATCACAAGCAACCTGTAAAGGCATGGCAGAGATTTAATCAGTTTAACATTATTCTACATCAAAGAATAGTGTGTTTACTGGTAAACTACAGTACAACAGTGGTTTGGCTAGCATGACTGTTATACAATTTATTAAGGAAGAAATTAGACAGGTTTTTACAGAAAATGATGTGTAACATGTGTGTATATATCTGTAGGATATCTAATGTTTAGATATAGGTAAAACTATCTGGCTCCTCCATCTCTTGCTCTCTCTACCCCCTCACCTTATGTCTGTCTCTGTCTCTCTCTCACTCACCTCACCCCCACAAATATCAAAGGGAATCCTCAAGTCTTTGTCATAAATAACCCCCCCCCCCCCCCCCCCCCCCCTTTCTCACACATTAACCAAATCAGGGCAGGGGATGCCCTTCCTGTGGAGTAAGGTATTTATGGGGGCCGAAGGAAAAGAGGCCTCAGTTCAGTCTGGAGTTGGTGAATTAAGTTTGTCTTTTATTTTTGTGGTGGTGGTTCCTTATGCATTTCCTTTTGTTCCTGTTCAGCTGGAGGAGGGTAAATACTTTGGCAATTTCTGGCTTATCAGTCTCTCTTTACTGGTATCTTCTAAATAATGTCTGGTTTAATGTCTTCCTTTTTTGTAAATTATAAGTAGTCAGCCTACATTCATTATTGTTTTAAGTCATTATTCTAATTGACTGTTTTTTCATTTAATAAAATGATTTAACCTTAACGAACTCATTTAGACTTGTTTTGTTTTGTTCTGACTTGTTGGTTGATCCACCAGGTTACTTTTCGACTTAACTATCAGAGAATTCGACGATTTAATTGATGATTGTCATTTTTTAATAATAATTATGAAATTAAATAATGTAAAATATATTTTGAATGTAGGTTAAGTGAGGGGTTTTAGCACGCAATATCGCTTATGTTCAGTATTCAGAGTGCCGACCGAACGTTTTAACAAGGGCATTGACTGTTGAAACACTGGATTCAGAAAATACACATTGTACCTAATCCTCACTTACCCGACATATCCATAAGACTAACGTTTATATTTTTCTTCAAAGCCTGCGCTCCCTGATTAGAGGGATTTGATAGGTGCCCACAGGGCCGGCCCGTGGGTCCGGCCCTAGGCGAGATCTTGAAAATGCAAATATAATACAAATAAAATCGGACAGGCATCAATGATATTACTTTTAAAATATTTATTTATAGTGCTATAACGTATATTTCTCAGTATAGCTCACACAGTATAATTCTCAGTATAAATCACAGTATATTTCTCAGTATAAATCACAGTATATTTCTCAGTATAACTCACAGTATATTCCAGTTGATGATCTAGCCCACCAGCCCAGCCCACGCACACCCCAGTCAGGTGACTGGTGAAATTAGGTGATTCGCCAGACTCATTCAATCATCTTTGCAGACACCTCATTTCACCAGTCACAATGTTTCTCTCGGACGTTGAGCAACGTGGCGATTATTATTTGTAAAAAAAAAAAAAATAATTAATTATTTTTTTTTTTTTAAACTACGAGGGGGCCCTTAACCCTTTCAGGGGCCCTAGGCGACCACCTATATGGCCTATAGGACGGGCCGGCCCTGGGTGCCTGTGGCGGCACGGGTGGTGCAGTGGATAGTGCTGTCGACCTACAGCAAGAGAGCACTGAGTTTGACTCCCGGCCGAGGGCCTTTCTGCGTGGAGTTTGCATGTTCTCCTTCTGTCCGCGTTATAATTAAATAATCCATTATTTTCCTATTAAAACAGAAATATATAATTTTTCCATTTGAATATTTATTAAAAAATAAATATGCACATATTGAAAATTCCAAGAGCTGTGCCCTATGTGGAATTAAGAGTAGCATTTTTTATTATAAGTTACAGTCAAGCCGGAAAGTCTGCACACCCCTTTCACCTTCTCCACGTTTTATTATGTTACAGACCTATTCTACAATAGATTGAGTTAATTTATTGCATATTTTCTAAAAACCTGCTTTCACTTCGTCATTATTGGCTATTGTGTGTAGATGTTTGAGGCAAAAAATGAACTCAATCTATTGTAGTATAAGTCTGTAACGTAATAAAACGTGAAGAAGGTGAAAGGGGTGTGCAGACTTTCCGGCTTGACTGTATATGTCATTGGGTCATGTGACTTGGAAGCTGTTGAAAATAATCCATTATTCTCCTATTAAGAAAACAGAAATCTTTTATTTCTCAATTAAAATATTGATTATACACAGTCAAAATTACAAGAGATGTGCCCTATCTGGGATTAAGAGTAGAATAATATGCCATTGGATTTGAGTCACTGGGTCTTGTGACCTGGAAGCTATTAAAAACAAAGCATAACTTTGCCATTAAAATATTTATTAAAAAATAAACATGCACAAAGTGAAAATGACAAGAAGTGTGCCCGAAGTGGGATTAAGAATAGAATTTATTACTATTAGCATAATGTCATTGGATCATGTGACTTGGAAGCTATTGAAAAGAATCCATTATTTTCCTATTAAAACAACGGAAATCTATTATTTTTCCATTAAAATATTTATTAAAAAATATATATAAACAAGGTGAAAATTCCAAGAAGTGTGCCCGAAGTAAGATTAAGAGTAGAATTATTTGGCATTGGATTTTAGTCACTGGGTCATGTGACCTGGAATCTATTGAAAAGAAAGTATAACTTTTCCATTAAACTATTTATTAAAAAATAACCATGCACAATGTGAAAATTACAAGAAGTGTGCCCAAAGAGGGATTAAGAGTAGTATTTATTCCTATCACTGTTATGTCATTGGATCATGTGACTTGGAAGCTATTGAAAATAATCCATTATTTTCCTATTAAAACAACAGAAATCTATTATTTTTCCATTAAAATATTTATTAAAAAATAAACACACACATAGTGAAAATTACAAGATGTGTGCCCGAAGTGGGATTAAGAGTAGAATTTATTACTATTAGCATAATGTCATTGGATCATGTGACTTGGAAGCTATTGAAAAGAATCCATTATTTTCCTATTAAAACAACAGAAATCTATAATTTTTCCATTAAAATATTTATTCAAAAATAAATATAAACAAAGTGAAAATTACAAGAAGTGTGCCCTAAGTGGGATTAAGAGTAGAATTATTTGGTATTGGATTTTAGTCACTGGGTCATGTGACCTGGAAGCTATTGAAAAGAAAGTATAACTTTTCCATTAAAATATTTATTAAAAAATAAATATACACAAAGTGAAAATTAGAAGATGTGTGCCCTAAGTGGGATTCATAGTAGAATTATTTGCCATTGGATTAGAGTCACTGGGTCATGTGACCTGGAAGCTAGTGAAAATAAAGTATAACTTTTCCATTAAAATATTTATTAAAAAAATAAACATGCACAAAGTGAAAATTACAAGAAGTGTGCCTGAAGTGCGATTAAGAGTAGAATTTATTACTATCACTGTTATGTCATTGGATCATGTGACTTGGAACCTATTGAAAATAATTAATTATCTTCCTATTAAAAAAATAGACATCTATAATTTTTTTATTATAATATAATTATAATTACCATTAATATTCATAAAACAATAAATATGCACAAAGTGAAAATGACAAGAGGTGTGTCCTATGTGGGATTAGAAGTAAAATTATTATCCATATGTCCTGGAAGCTATTGAAAACAAATATACTATTTTTCTATTATTTTATATTTTCTACAGATTAAGATTAAGATAAGGAGTTATGTAAAGAGACCAAATATGTATTGCTTGTCGGTTGAGGTCCCAAGTCAACTTTAGTCCTTTTCGACTTCAGCCTTTTTCTCACCATTCAGGAATAAATAGATGTAGATAAACTGAAATTGAACGAGATTGCAATGGAATTCATTGCTCATGCTTTTTGGTGCTCAATACATACCTTAATAGACTGCGGTAAAGTTAACTGGTATACACATTATAACCAAAGAAACATTTATCTCTAATCTAAGATCTATTGATATGGTAACAGCAGTTAATTCCTAATAAATCCCTGTTGTGGAAATCTGAAAAAGAGAGTTCCCTGATCAACATGCAATTGGTTTGCAGCATGTTTGCAGTGGCGTAGCGGAGGCCCCCGCACCCCCCGCGGTGCGGGGGAGCCCCGGAGCTTAGGAGGCCCCGCCCCCACTAGATTTTTTTTCTTTACATTGTAGGCTATCCTCTAAGATTTTGTAACGGGAACAGGGCGCAGAGGGCGGGGCCCCTTCCCTTCTATGTTGCTAGGCACCCCGTCATGTGTATCGTTCTAATAATTATTTGCTCACCTGCGATAGGGCTAGCCGGCTGATAACTAATGCTCATTGGCAGGCTGGGCAGCGTTCAAAACAAAGCGGGAAGCATTGCTAATTTAACGTTCATTAGTTGCGTTGCAGCGCAAATACCCAAGCGGAGAGCGAAAGCCGAACAGGAGAGGGCAAAGCTACCAAAAATAACATCATTGTTCCAGCAGGCAGCAAAGGTAGACTCTAACGTTACTGCAGATGCATCGGCAGTAAGCTCCCCACCGGACCCCGCCACCGCTAGCAACCCCTCGGTCAGCTCCGAGTCCAGGCAGACAGACAGCCCAGCAGCCCCGTTACAGCCGAGCGAGCTAGCCGTGCCTCACGCTTCGAGACAGGTTAGAATAATAGAAAGTTTTATTCGCCATAACCAGTACGAGTAGGCTACAGGTTACATTGGAATTGGAATCGGAATCTAATCAGTTCCTTTTTTCAGGTAAAAATTAACATAGAGAATACGTTCACACATACAGCTCCACTAGTACGCATACTAGTAATAAACCAACGTCATTCAAACACTGCTACAACCGGACTGTACACTAGTTCAAAAACTTCACATAGCTACCTAGCTTGTCAGCTAACAACGGTCATGTTTTACGTTTAGCTAGTTAGCTTAGCAAGTTTGCTTCCTAAACCGTTCCTGTTTTGAAGCGTAATGCAACCAAAATAACTGCCGACTCTCGTACTCGTCCAAGTCAGGAATACAAGGCTATACTTTTTGCATTTGACAGATCTTACCAGCTGTAACTCCTGTCTCCTGACTGCAGCCTCTACTATGTAGCCTATAGGATGTGTTTTGTTTGTTTGTTTTTTGTAGGCTACTTTTCTTTTATACAGAATGTTATGTTATGTGAACCGTTCCGTTGTGTGAACTCAAATGATAGGAAGGCTATAACGAATGTTCTACAATACCTTCATGTTACAAAAAATACAAAGCCACTTGTTTGTATTTGTCAATGATGCCCATGGACGGCGCTACACCGGGCAAGGGTGGGCTATAGCCCCGTCACAAATTTGCTTAGCCCCGGTTTAGCCCCCCCCCCCCCAGGCATTTTAATAACATTTTTATAATTATAATAAAAGTATATATATAAAAGTAAATCAACAATTCTAATCCCTTTCTGATATTCACCCTGGCCACGCAGCGTATGTAGCCTATGCTATGACGTAGGCTACGAGTGTGGGGGTGTGTGTGGGGAGCTCAAGTAAATGACAAAATAACGTAAACTGATTTCTAATGTTAGCAAACCAGTGTTTCCCATAGCCTACAATACATCAGGCCTACAGAGTTCGCCACCATGTCAAAAAAATATTAAATGGAAACGTAATTGTTTGAAAACTAATTTACTATCATTTTAAACTCAATAGAAAATATGTTTGCATAAGCTCTCCATGTGATCCGTCTTCGGAAATGATCAACTACTGGTGTGTGGACCTCCCTAGGTAGCAACTCCCAAGTGTAAACTACAGTGTTTTGATTGGCGGTAGACTAATCTCACAACATTGGCTGCTTGGCCATGCACAGATGAGTAGATTTGGAAAGCGAATAACTAACCTAAATTAGCTAAATGATCATTTTCAATCTTCGTCATCTCGACTTCAGCTAATAAGAAGAGCTTGCCTCCAAAAAATGGTCAGGTACCGTTAAAGATCTCATATTTCTTCCATGTAGTAGCTAAATGAGATAGGGGAGAGTGGTGACAGTGGAAGCTGTTCTGATAATACAGAAACCAACGCAAATGTTACGGTGCAGCTTTATGGAGCACACCTAGGGGCATAACTAACTGATATGTAAAGTTTGCGATCTTCGTTAGATAATGAAACTCCTAAATGTCCCAATCACAGAGCTGCGGTTAAACAACGACATTTTAGCCATCTTTTCTGACATAACGTTACACTGATAATTTATCCTCTCTTCTCACGTCCTTTTTAATTATTTTCCTGTGTCTTATTTTCTTTGATGTCTGATATTTTTAAGTATTCGTATTGATGAAGCCAAATGACATTTGTAATGCCATTTCAATTGACAGAATTGTACAATTCTGACTGTTGTATAGATGCTCTGCCACTTGTGCAGGCCCCCCCCAGCGCACACACAAAAGCCATCCTGGGGGAAACACAGCTAACCTTAGCACCCCCATGTATTGACCTAGCCCACTCTTAGCCCAGGGAGAGAAAAGTTCCTGGCGCCGTCACTGATGATGCCTGAAAAAATTAAAATTTTAAAAAAAGCTTTAAGTGGCCGCGATGTCTATCCCATGTCACTCTATTATTGATTTAGGGGAGGGGCCCCATGGTCCGACCTGCCGGGGAGCCCCGAAATATTGCGCAACGCCACTGCATGTTTGTGCTGACATATCAGAGCTATTGACTTTTTTCTGTAGCCTAGGTGTAATATCACAAAAAAAAAAAACTTTTTATAAAAATTAAATGAACCGAAATTAACGCGAAAATAAAGCTTGTCCCCTCTTAAAACTCCATATTTCCTTTACCCTAAAACAAATGGTTCGTACAAAAAAGCGATTGAGATTTTAACTGAACCAATTACGCACTTTTTAGACGGTCCCTACGTGTTGGCTTGAGCAGTCCGAGCCTCAAAATGAAGAATTATCGTTGCGAACATCTAAATATCGTTTAAAAATAAATATTAGGCCTAATGGATACATTAAATGTTGTGCCCTGGTGCTGAAATGTCCCACATTATAACACAGTTGTTCTGGATTGTGTCACCTTTGTCATTTCGAAGTTATTGACGAGATTTTTCGTAATACTAAAATAACGATGAAAGATCAAACGAAGCGTTTGCTACGTTCTCTGAAGCTCCTCTGATTTAGAGCTGTTGTTTTCAGCACATTGGCTTTTTCTGTTGAAGAGCTATTGACGTCCGAAAATCGAATATCGAACATCGAATATAAAACTAACTTTACCGCAGTCATCCCGAGCTATCAAGAACCAAAAATATATATTTTCGTCAATTAAATATGACCTTCACACATTACAAAACAATGCGTTTTCCTTGCAGTAGTGGTCATCTGTGAAAGTTATTCGCGTTCTGTTCTCTGACGTAGTCGAGCTCTTATTCTGCTGTTTCAATCCGAACCCCCCACCAAGTTAAACATAATTCCGACACAGTACACATGCACTTTGTCTCTCCAAACAGCGTAGGGCTGAATCAGAGAGAATACTGACTCTGAATTCTCGGTTGGAAGACGAGGAGCAGATACAAAAAGTAAGTAGGCTATGAGTTTAGCTGTGTGTGTTTGAGATGTCGGTGCCTAAATTCGTTTTAAGGGGTGAGGATTATGTCAATGGCTGCTTGCAGCTCGAATGCTGGACAACGCTCTGAATTATAGCGACATCCATTTTCAGTGTTGCATTAATACCAACGCGTGCAGACGTTCGATTTTGTTTGTGAAGGATGCTGTAAATAAAACCGGAATTGTGGTTAAAATGTAATTCCTCTCTAACTGAATTGTCTATGCCTGGCCTTTGTGTACAAAATATAAAATACCATGGCTCATGATGCTATTTATGTGATATAGGTCTATTATTGTATTAGATTAAAGCTGACGGAATTAATTTTTATCTTGGATTTGACCATTTTAAATGTAGGCTATAATGTTCCCAATTTCTTTTTCCTTCTTTTATTGTATCTGAGTGTTCGTTTTTCGGTCGATATCAAGGCATCAACGTTGTTTAGGAAAATGCTAGCAGGAGGCGAGTATGCCTGTGATGTACAGCAAATATTGAGCAACAACATGGGGGAAAAAATCAATGCAGTAACGCTTAGCAAAGCAAGTTTGTGGTGCGTGCAAGACAGTCCTCTCGACCGAAATAATGTTGGAATCAAAGTATGTAACCTGTTTAACAGTTTGCCGCAGTCCCCTTTGTTTATTACAATGGATAACGTGTAAGCAATGTTCCTCCCTGCAATGTGACAATTACCATGCATAGTCATGTCAGGTACACACTACACACTCATTACATTACATTACATTACATTAATTTAGCAGACGCTTTTATCCAAAGCGACGTACAATAAGTGCATACAGAGACGTCATCAAGATCACTACAGAACAGACAAGACAAAGCACATCCTTCCCATAATGTAGCAGCTATCCCTAGTAATGAACGTTGACTGTAGTTCACAGTAAGCTGTGGGTAAATCAGCTATACTACACTTCTATTCTAAATACTATTATAAACTATAACAAACAGACAGGAAAAACACAGGGAACTAGTAAACACAGGGAACTGATATTCCTAGGTTAGAATATCAGTCAAGGTAGAGTCTGAAGAGGTGTGTCTTCAGGCCTCGACGGAATGCAGGCAGGGTTCGAGTAGAACGTAGGGGAATGGGAAGTTCATTCCACGACTGAGGAGCTAAGGTGGAAAAGCTCCGCAGTCGGGACGAACGAGAGCCGTTGACACAGAGGGGGGGAAGTGCGAGTCGCCCTGCTGTAGAAGACCGAAGTGGTCGAGCAGGAACATAGGTCTGGATTAAGTCCTGCAGGTAGGCGGGGCCTGTCCTATTGGCTGCAGTGTAGGCCAGGGTCAGAACTTTGAACCTGAGCCTGGCTGCAACTGGCAGCCAGTGGAGTGACCTCAGCAGGGGGGTTACATGTGAAAATTTCGGGAGGTTGAATACAAGCCGGGCACCTGCATTCTGGATCAGTTGAAGAGGCAGAATGGCGCAGGCCGGTAGGCTTGCAAGCAGGGAGTTGTAGTAGTCCAGGCGTGAGGTGACCATGGTCTGGACAAGAAGCTGGGTGGAGTAGGTGGTCTCCCCATTCATATTGTTATTATTATGATGCACTATGACAACTTAACTGGTCTAAAGGAGTTTTTAGTGAAGGTGAAACTAGTAGAAAGATTGGTCAGCTTGTGTCACAGAGGCTCTGACTGTCTTTACAGGGTAGACAGTGGGAAAAGTAGTGACTGAGACAATGAAGACGGCACTTGTCTTCCTCCTGGTGCTTGGCTCGCTCCTACCCATTATCATCCAAGCCCAGGACCTGAGCTCGGATGTCTCTGAGCTGGCCACCAAGAACACAGACTTTGCCATGAGCCTGTACCGCGAGATAGCCAGCACCAGCGATGACAACATCATCTTCTCACCCCTGTACGTGTCATCGGCCCTCGCTGCACTGTCGACGGGCGCCCAGGGGGTCACGCGCGAAAAGATCCTCCAGGGGCTCGGTGTCGCCCCTCTGGAGCAGGAAGGCCAGCCGGAGAGGATCCCAGAGCTCTTCCAGAAACTGCAGTGGGAGGTGACCAAGAACGAGGCGCTGCAGCTCAACCAGGCCACCGCCCTCTTCATCCGCCAGCAGCTGGAGGTGGAGACAGCCTTCAGCGACCTGATCATGAAGCACTTCGGTGCAGATGTCAGCAAGGTGGACTTCGCCAACACGCAAGCCAGCAAGGCGTCCATCAATGATTACGTCAAAAGCAAGACGGGGGACAAGGTGAGGGAGGTAGTCGGCACCCTGGACCCACAGGCCATGCTGATGCTCATTAGCTCCATCTTCTTTCAAGGTGAGGGGGCTTTGATCAAAGTACAGCAGGTGCCAGGACTGTTCATATTTCACACTGAGGAATGTAGGGAAAAAGAGTCAAATTTAGCTGGCTTGTACAAGAGGAACATGTGGTAAAAATCAGTTGTAATTCAATTTTATGTGCGCTGTTTAGTACTATGAATTTGATTTGAGCTCTATATTATGGAATGCATTTTTATCACAGTTATTTAATTACTTTAACAGCATTTAACAAAATGGGGTTAATTTTTCAAGTGTTTAAAGCCCCAGGGAATAAAGCCTAAAATCGTTAAAATGTATGATATCAAACTTGAGTGTGTTATTAAGCATCCACCAAAGTTTGAATGAAAAAAAATATATAAATATGATAAAACACTGCTCAAAAACAGCTGAATTAGCTGGTCAGACCTGTATTAGGATGGTCGGGGCGTGGTCGTAATATTCTAATGAGCACGCTTGATTGACATTCCTCTGTCCAAGAAGACACTCTGCATCACACACAACAAAAATACAAATAATGTTGAATCGGGGTATGTATGAACCTACCGACACTGAATTTGAGAGTGTAGCAATTCCACAACCAGAAAACCCACGTTCTCTGGCTTCACATGTGGTGAAGGAATGGTGGGTTTCAAGATACTAAGTTTCCATGTAATAATAAACCACACTTCTTAACTTTGTTATAACATTTGTTTCTTCCAATAAAGACATGGGAATTGCTGCTAGTTAGCTAGCTAGTTGTCATTGGGTAGCTCGCATGCTGAATGCCATGGAATTGTTTGGTCGGTAACCCTGGCAACTAAAGCTCCGCTTCAGTTCTGTGTTTTAAAAAAAAATCAACTGCACTGTACCCAGCACCGGCGAGTGCAGCGATGAGAAGGCATAGCTACGTGACATTATTAGCTAACGTTAGTGCTACACGCCCAACCTTAGCCCAGATAGGGTAACCTTAGAGAAAGTAGTAGCTAAATCCACAGGGCTAGCGAACACACTGGCCATGTTCGAATAAGGCATTAAAGCGGGAACACACTCGTTTTGACAAATTCTGGTGGGAGGGACAAGCGACATCAGCCTTGTGATTGGTTTGGGATTAGTGCTGTCACTATTCCCACTTATAGTACTGCCCAACTTCATCCAAAAACGAAGGTAAAAGTATCCAGTAGATCTGGAATTCAGAAAGTAATTATTTCCAAAACAAGTATATGCATATTGTACGTCCACAAGAGCCAAATTAACCTAATTAGAAGGCAATCACGAATATTTGTTCATTGGGGCTTTAAAGAAAATAAATGGTATGGTGCCAGCATAGAAAGTTACAGATTTTGAAAACCACCCTGGATCTAGTCTATTCTGCATTAATGCGGCTCTATAGAATATGCTAGGATGCATTTTATGTCATTTTTAAAATCAATATAATAATCTTGTACTTCATGGAATCTCTGCATTGTATGTGACATTCCATGGCAGTTTAACTGACTGAAATGGATGTATTTGTTAATATAATAACAAAGTGACAAAGGATAACAAATGTGGCTTGTCCTGTTGTAAACAGGGAACTGGGTGATCCCGTTTAGCACCACTTCCACGCAAGAGGAGCGTTTCTTTGTCAACAAGTACAACATCGTCCAGGTCCCCATGATGTTCAGTAATGACAAGTACTACCTGGCCTACGACCCCACCTTGAAGTTGGGTGTACTGAAGCTGCCTTACCAGGGAGGCGTGGCCATGCTCGTCCTCCTGCCCGACAAGGATGTGGACTACACCTCCATCGACGAGGCGCTCACCGGAGAACGCTTCCTCAGCTGGATCAAAAAGCTGAAGAAAACGTAAAAGCATGTGCGCCGTTGTCACGTGACACCCGTTCTAAGGGTTTTCTTGTGTTCCGTCACACCTTCACACTGGTGGCCATTCCACTTATAAATTCCAATACGGAGTAGCTGTCAGACAAACCAAAATAGAGTGGTCTGATCGCTGAAAGTTTAAATAGATTGCCAGGTATATTTCCACAGCAAGACTTTAGCCAGGCGATACACATTAAAGGTATAGTTCGGAATTTTGGACATGTCTCAATTACGACTTACCCATGATGTAGTTGATTGATGGAAACCATTTTCAGATAATTCCATGCTGTCCCTTCTTTTGGACATACACACATTGCTAATGCTAGCGCAACTCTAAGGTATCTAGTAGCATCCACTACCAAACGTTCCACAGTGCACCCAAAGCGAGTCTATCGGGGTTATTTCCAGTGATTATACCATCATTTTTCAAGTCAAACTATCGTTGAATCCTTTACTTTGTGCTCACCTAAATTCTCAGTGGAAGTACGGCGGCGGAGCTAGCTGTAGATTAGCCATGGTATCTGCCTGTAGGCTATCTGCTGTACTCCACAGTTGCCGACACAATCCGTTTTGCCGTAAAGTTACATCAGATCAAAAATAGCCTACATAGCGCTGTCTATAATTCCAACTTGCAAAAACTAGGCCTGCCTTTAAAAGTCTTGATATCAAAATGTGGGCAAGTTACAACGAACAATATTGCCTGTCGTAGCTCACACTAAATAAACTAGCTCTATTCCAAAGCAATGCTATCCAAACTTTCCAAAATTATTTAATGCAACTTGGCCCTGTGTTTCTTCATCTTTGCATGTGAAGAGATTGTGCCTCATGGAACAACATATGATTTCAATTAATGTTTTTAACACTCCAGAAAGGATATGGTTGTACTTTGTTGGCAAGTTTACTTGAGAAAATGTACAGGTTTTAAAATGTTAACTGCTGCTACAGAATTCTTTACAATTCACAAACACATTTATATCAAGAAACATCATGTACAATAGAGAAAGGGGTGATGAATAAATAAATGCAGGTAAAAATTAGTAATATTTTTACCTAGAAAATAGCGTACATATAGCATTTTTACAAACGTATCCAGACATGTTTGTGGGTCAGGTGGTGGCAAATAAGTAATAGTACCAATTTTCTTAACATAATAGTATTTATGATATTTGCAAACAGAATTTTGTGAACACAAGGATATCTGTGCTCTGTAGGACCACACAGGTTTTAATAGAAATCCAAATAAATAAATCAATAAATACATAATAATAATAATAATAATAATAATAATAATAATAATAATAATAATACATTTTATTCATTCTGTGCTTTTCATAGACCCAAAGCAGTGGATGCAGACAATTGTTCAAATATGCCCTATAGTGTAGTAATTTTTATGTTTAATTTCTAAGTGCAACACACTGAGTATTTCCACTATAAATTATTTTCATTTTGCAGTTTGATGTGGCACATACAGTTTCATTGACCACATTCTCTTGAGATGGTAAGATGAAGAAACACAGGGCCAAGTTGCATTAAATAATTTAGGAAAGTTTGGATAGCATTGCTTTGGAATAGAGCTAGTTTATTTAGTGTGAGCTACGATAGGCAATATTGTTAGTTGTAACTTGGCCACATTTTGATATCAAGACTTTTAAAGGCAGGCCTAGTTTGGAATTAAGGACTTATAGACAGCGCTATGAAGGCTATGCGTGAGTAACTTGGTTTTTTTTTACGTTGTAGACGTTTTTGATCTGATATTACTTATTTTTTATAGCTAACTAATGATGAATAATGCATGAAGATAAACACGGAGAGAGACATGCATTCCAAAGAAATGCATGCAGACATTCGCGTAACCATAACGCCCTCTATTGACAAGAATGAGAACAGTTATCCTATTACAGATAGCACACAATTACATTAAAAGAGTTTGTAGATGAGCAGTATTTAATGTGTAATGAAATACAATGATCAGCACCACCTGAGCTATGGATCACGAAGAAGCATGTAAAATAATGAACCAAGTCTACATGGAGACATGCATGCACGATGGGCTAGACGCAAACACATTCTAGCTGAAAGACATACAGCCTAAATAGCTAATAGCCTAAATAGTTTGCATCAGTAAAATATGGAAATACAGTTTTAAAATAGGGCTATTAGTATTCTATGAAATATATTTAACGTTAGGCTATTCAACACTGGATTGCCGGATGCGTAACTCCAACCTTCCGTGTGGGCTACGAGCTAGCGAGCGAGCGAGTTAATTCGCAGAAATTCGCAGTTTTTTTTCCGGTAGTGTAGAACGTTACCTGCGGGAAATGTTTTGGTACCGGACAGCTAGGTTTAGTTTAGTTTTCTGTAGTGCAATGAATGTAGGCTATAAGGCATGTTGATTCGCTTCGTAGTAGCCTAGCTTGTATCTGCTTCCTGACTAGAAGCAGACTGATGTTTCTCTGGCAACAGTAAGGTTGGCTAACAATGCACATTTCCCAGGAATCTTAGCCAGAAAGAAAACAATAGATACTACTAAGAAATTACATACCAGAGATTATTCTTCTTCTTCTTATTATTATTATAATTACAAGTGTTTGTAGTAAGCTACATTATCTGCAGAGTAGCGTAGACTAGAGCCACATTCGGAGGCTATTGTTGTTTTTCTTTTTAAGTGACTAACCATGAATGAGATATGTTTAGGAAATTGGCGGTTTATAAATCTCTTGAAGGATTGCAGCTTAAATGAGGCTATCATCAATTCTTAATGTAGGCTATTATCGTAAATTCTTAATTTCCCTAGTAGTTAGTTTTATGGTGACATTGTGTTATGTGTGAAAAGGATAAAGTGAACAGAGCTGAAGTGAAGAAATTAATGAATAAAGAAATGTTAGCCGAGGCAAGGGTACGTTGAGGTTCGGTTTCCACAGTCAGTTAGTCATGACCGCAAGGGCAGAGCTTAACACCCTCCCCAAACCAGACAAGAGCGAGCATCAAGTGAAACATTGAACAGTTAATATTGGAAACCTCTTTTGCCTTTGCAATAAAAAAACGTTTATGTGTTAATGTGAAAATAATAACAGTCTAATAAAAGAAAAGTACTTAACAGTTGCACATTGTTTTTGTGGAAAATAAACATGTGCCCTGCTGGGCTCAAACCCAAAATCCTCTGTGTGAGAGACAGCACCTCTATCCATTAGGCCACAGTAACTTCTTGGAAAGCATGAAGCCATTAGCTGTATTAACATTAAAAACCATTAGTATGAAGCGTTTTTATTGGGCGATAAGCTTGATGAGCAGGTATACGGACCATACCCTCAAAGAATAATTCTCCCCATTGGATAACATCGCGACAGAGGCAGGCAGTTTGGCAGGAAAAATGGGAAGAAGACGAAGAAGAAGAAGCGAAAGAGTAAGGAGAAAAACAGCAAAATAACCCAAGTTTGGGGCTTTATTGTGTGGATGTGTGAAGCTGTATCTGAATGCTGTATGGTTACATGAGGTCAGAACATACAGAAGTTAATGTTTTTAAGGGCTGAGAGTCTATGGTCCTTGTGGTTACTTCTGTAGGAAACCCTGAAAAGTGCTAAACTCTCGGTGCTGTATAGGTATGGGGCATGCCCCACCAAGCCGTAACTTGGCGGATGGCATACCTGCCATCCCAATATTTGGTAGACAACAAGTCAGCTAAACACAAACATGCTACAGAATAACACAGCATATACAAGCAAGCACACTGGCTACCAATTTGCAGGAAAAGTTTGACCACTTCCATGACTTCCCAATCGTGGCAACTAGCTAGCTGAATTGATTACATTTATTAGTTACCTGCTCATCAGTTGTTTTCGGTGCATGAAGAAAAACAGGTGATGGCACAGCAGTCTCCTTCAGTAGAGGGTGTCCTCGACCGTCCTTTTTTGATTTTCACATAGTCATCCTCCGTGAAATGATCACTACACACTTGTAACTTTTTTAGAGTCCGAATTGGTGACATCCATGTGAGCAGCAAGAAGCCACAGCTGTTTTCTTTGTTGATCTTCCACTGGAAATCGGTGAAAACTTTGTGGTGCCCATTTTTTGCATGATTTGAACAACCTTGAAATACACACCGAAATACCATCTTACCTGAACGTTAGCTAACAATACTACGAGTCTGATTCTTTCACACGCGCAATATTTTTTTTGGCTGGCACAACATACGACGGCAGAGCTATAGGCTACTTTACGTTACCTACTAAACTAACGCCGTACTTCCACGGAGAATCTACGTGAGCACAAAGTAAAGGATTCAACAATAGTTTGACTTGAAAAATGATGGTATAATCACTGAAAATAACCCCGATAGACTGTCGTCATATTTTATTTGCTTTGGGTGCACTGTGGAGTGTTTAAGTGCGTTTGGTAGTGGATGCTACTAGATACCTTAGAGTTGCGCTAGCATTAGCAATGTGTGTATGTCCAAAAGAAGGGACAGCATGGAATTATCTGAAAATTATTTCCATCAATCAACTACATCATGGGTAAGTCGTAATTTAGACATTATGTCCAAAATTCCAAACTATCCCTTTAAGTAACTTCAAAGTAGCCTGCACAGCTATACCTCCAGAGGTTGTAAAACATAGAACATTATGTCAGCGATTTCTTATAATATGTTTAATCTAATCTTTGGTTGAAAAATCTTATTTTTGGTTGAAACTATTTTCTATAACACATGCAACCTGAGCCTGCTGCACTCAATGAAAGAAATACAGGCACTGTGAGGGGGAGTGTAAGTTTCGGAGAACCAAACGCGACCGATAAGGATTTGTAAAAGTGTATCTAGACAGATACGCCACAAATGCGGAAGTAGCCGCACAGGATGGAGATAACACAGGATCGGGAGCAAAACGTCCCTAGCACAAGGCAAAACAAAGCAACCTCAAAAACTGAGGCGATCTCGATAAACAGCGAGAATAACTAACAAAAGAACCTCACACACTAAATAATTAGCGTAACAAGAGGTAAACAACTCGATAAAACGAGTGAAGGAAAAGAACAGAAAATAAAACTTTTTATATAGAGCTCTTGTGGCGAAAGAGCTGAACACAAAAGATAACAAGTAACAAGAATAAAGGAAAGATTGGAAATAAAAAGGAAAACCAATCTAAACCTAATTCTCTAACCGGACTTGCTGTGTTTCCTATTTGTACGAACCAGAAATGCAGCGACCAAATTTCCTATACCTTACTGACTTCGTTGTCAACATAGCAAAGACAATATCAAAGTGCCGAAAGGTGGAAGTCCTGAGCTATATATAGTAAGCAGGAAATCCAAAACAGGTGAAAGGGATAATTGCTAGGCGAGATACAAAGACTGAAACGGAGGTGGAAAAAATCCGATAGAGCATCAGACGATGCCAAAAAGGAAAACCGAACGCAGAAACAGCAGAGGCTGCCAATAACCATGACAGGCACAACATAAAAACTGATATTTATGTACAGTATGCTTGTGAATAAATGCTATAAAAATGATATGTTCATATGTATAGCATCTGGAACCATAGTGCCACTGTGCAAGCTGCTTTGGCGGTTCCTGAAGTGCATTTTCTTGCTTTAGACCACAAACCCGAATGCCCTGATACCAGGCATTATAAATTGTATATTTAAGTATCTAAAAAAATAAAGTGTCAATTGAATCATACAATAAAACAGAAATAATATATTTTTAAAGACTCAAAAAGAGACCTAACCCTTAAATATCATCATCAATAATAAAGTACCTGTAAAGCTGGTGTCATAAGAAATGACACCATAAACGTGTCTGCATAATCACATTGAGTATTACATGAAATTACATTACATTTATGAAACTTGACATTTCCATTGCAGTTTATATTATAATTCATTCCATTGCATTTATATTATTTAACACTGCTTTTCATGAGATTACAGTAAAGCCTCCCTTCTCCAGCAATCTAGAGGTGCAACTGCCCAGGTTCTCACTGGAACGGTCGTATGCTATGAAGAGTGTCCTGCCTGACCTGGGCATTTCCAACGTGTTCGAGAGCGCAGACCTGTCCGGAGTGAGCAAAGAGCCAAATCTGAAACTGTCAGAGGTCAGTATCACACACAGTCTGTGCAAATGAGGACCTAAGACACTGTGACTGTCAGTATCACACACAGTCTGTGCAAAGTGAGGACCTAAGACACTGTGACTGTCAGTATCACACACAGTCTGTGCAAATGAGGACCTAAGACACTGTGACTGTCAGTATCACACACAGTCTGTGCAAATGAGGACCTAAGACACTGTGACTGTCAGTATCACACACAGTCTGTGCAAAGTGAGGACCTAAGACACTGTGACTGTCAGTATCACACACAGTCTGTGCAAAGTGAGGACCTAAGACTCTGTGACTGTCAGTATCACACACAGTCTGTGCAAAGTGAGGACCTAAGACACTGTGACTGTCCCTGACTTTCTCCTGTCAGTCCTCGGCAGCAGTGCAGTGTAATGGGTAGGGCCTGTTACCCAAAGGTTGCAGATTCAATTCCCAGGTAGGACACTGCCATTGTACCCTTGAGCAAGGTACCTAACCTGAATTTCTGTAGTATACAGTATATCCAGCTGTAAAAATGGATGCTATGTAAAAGGCTCAGTTGTGTAAGTCGCTCTGGAGAGCATCTGCTAAATGCCAGTAATGTAAAAAATGTTATGTAAAGCACAGTGGAGCACTACTGGCTACAAGACAGTGTGTCTTGTGATGTAATACCCTGACATGCTGACACACACACACATTGTGTTATGGCAATGTGAATTAAAAGGTGATTTTTAGCTTGTCTTCATGGAGCATTGCTGTCAATTTCCTTTAATTGTTCTGTGATTTCTCTGTGAATGCAATGTGATTTCAGCATCAATTTCAGTTTGACTTAATGGCACTGTGATTTCACCCAAAATTTTAATTTTGATATGCTTCTACATACCTGGAGTGCTATCTATCCATACAGGTAGTTTTGCTGAAAACTCACTAATTTTATAGATATCCGCCATAGCTCACTGTGATATACACCCTGATAGAACGGACCTCAATGGTACAAAGTTTGTGGCGCTCAAAGCGCTTATGTCAACACAGTGTGCCCTAGAATACTGCTGTGCTTTATTTGATACTTTGCACAGATATACATAGTTGTACGTAGTACTTTGGTAAAAAGTCGTTTTTGAGAAAATCCTTCACAACATTGTCTGTGGATGTTTGTGAGTAACCGTGTCATTATACGTATTTGGGAAGAGACGTTGCTGTTTGTTTTTTGAAATGTACATTTCTGGTCCTTAGAGCACCACAAACTTTGTACTGTTCTATCAGGGTGATATCACAGTGTGACGCAGCGGATATCTACAAAACTAGTGAGTTCTCAGCTGCCTGGATGGATAGATCGCACTTTTGTTTATGTATAAACATATCAAAATAAAAAATTTTGGTGAACTGCCCATTTATTTGCATTTTACTATGATGTGCTTTCAGTGTGTCTTTAGGGCAGTGTTATAATTGTGTCTTAATTGAACAGTGCTTTGAGTGCATGTTTATCATTGCACACTAGTCACTGCATTTAAGCTGTGCAGTGCTTTCAGGGTCTTAACTGTGAAGTACTATCACAGTGACTTAACTGTGCAGTGGTTTCAGTGCGTCTTAACTGTACACTGTTTAATTGCATTAACTGTGCAGTGGTTTCAGTGTGTCTTAAAGGGATAGTTCGGAATTTTGGACATAATTTCTCAATTACGACTTACCCATGATGTAGTTGATTGATGAAAACCATTTTCAGCTAATTCCATGCTGTCCCTTCTTTTGGACATACACACGTTGCTAATGCTAGCGCAACTCTATGGCAACCGGTAGCATCCACTACCAAACTCACTTAAACACTCCACAGTGCACCCAAAGCAAATAAAATACGACGACAGCCTATATTTGAGTGTTTATACCATCATTTTTTAAGTCAAACTATCGTTGAATCCTTTACTTTGTGCTGACCTAATATTCTCTGTGGAAGTACGGCGGCGGAGCGAACGTAGCCATTGCAATTTGTTACTCTTCTTTGTTGTTGTAGTTGACCAGTGCCAGCACTACATTCGTAGGTAACGTAAAGTATCGCTCCCCCGATAGACTGTCGTCGTATTTTATTTGCTTTGGGTGCACTGTGGAGTGTTTAAGTACGTTTGGTAGTGGATGCTACCGGTTGCCATAGAGTTGCGCTAGCATTAGCAACGTGTGTATGGCCAAAAGAAGGGACAGCATGGAATTAGCTGAAAATGGTTTCCATCAATCAACTACATCATGGGTAAGTCGTAATTGAGACATTATGTCCAAAATTCCGAACTATCCCTTTAAATGTACACTGTTTCATTGCAATAATGGTGCTGTGGTTTTCAGATGATGCACAAGGCCATGATTGAGGTTAAGGAGACGGCCACCGCTGCCCCGGAAACCCAGTTCAGCACGGGCTCCGTACCCCCCCGCCTCACCATCAACAGGCCCTTCCTGTTTGTCATCTACCATGAGGCCACCAATAGCCCACTGTTCATGGGCAGGGTCATAGATCCCACCAAGAAGTAACCGTGCCATTGGGCGGACCACTTGACAAGACTCCTCACCTCTTATCCTCTTTAAACTAGCTTGCTTTGCATCCATTTCAGCTAAACGTAACGTTTGCTCGTGTCTACCATGCACATAGAAATGTATTTGTCTGTGACGACTGTAACTCACCAAGCTGAGTTAAAGCTAATGTGATCACAGAGTACTGGATGGTCATTCACAGGGCACTCACACAGTAAGGATGCCCAAATGCGGTGTGTTTGTTGTGTTTTTAAAGACCCTGTCTATCACTTTTTAAATTGTATATTATTAAACAAATGAAAGCAATGTTTTCATATAAGTCTGTTTTTTCAATTGAGATTTTAAAATAAATTTTTTTTTTACCTTATAATGCCCATTTGGTATTGGTCTTTTGGAGACCAAACTGCTTGCTAGCATTATGGGAATTTACATTTTTAGCTAATCGTAGTGGTGTGTCTGTTTAGTGGGCTCCCAATAAAAAGTTATCTTGAAGTAAATATTCATTACGGACCAGACACATTGTGTATTTCCTACAGGTTCTCCTGTTTAGAAATGACATAGTTTTCCTCAAAATTATTTTTTTTTTCCTGTTTAGAAATTTTTTTTAATCATGTGGCTTCATGAATACTTCAAATGTTAAAGTATATCTACATCAGTGGCGGCTCCTGAGCTGAAAATTGGGGAGGCAGAAAACTTCCCTTTAAACTGATTATTGGTCTTAATCATTTTTCAATCAGTTTCCTTGATTAACAATAGGCTACATCAGCGTTTAATTCACCAATTACTCAATGCCATCAAATGTAGCCAGTTCTTCTCAATGAGGCTATTAGGCAAGTAATAAAATTATTTTCACTTGCATCGCATAATTGTGCACATTTTAATCAACATTATAATTGTGGATACATGTGCTCTTCGTTCTCCGCACTCTTAATTACGAAAATATTCATGGAAATTAAACGATCTGAAAGCTCAGCTTTTGTTAGATTCTTTTTTATTGCAGGTTTAGCACAACCTCATTTTTTGTTAGATTATTTTTTAAAAATAATTTAAAAAATTATCTAACAAAAGCTGAGCTTTAAGATCGTTTAATTTCCATGGATATTTTCGGAATTAAGAGTGCGGAGAACGAAGAGCACATGTATCCACAATTATAATGTTGATTAAAATGTGCACAATTTTGCGATGCAAGTTAAAATAATTTTATTACTTGCCTAATAGCCTAATTGAGGAGAACTGGCTACATTTGATGGCATTGAGTAATTGGTGAATTAAACGCTGATGTAGCCTATTGTTAATCAAGGAAACTGATTGAAAAATGATTAAGACCAATAATCAGTTTAAAGGGAAGTTTTCTGCCTCCCCAATTTTCAGCTCAGGAGCCGCCACTGATCTACATCGACGTGCTAAGTGATTGAACAGGGTAGTTAGCAGCACACATGCATTAACACAGGTATTATTTATGCTAAATGCTAAGAGTATAAAAATCAGGTCTTTGAATTCCAGGTGTGTTTTTATCAGTAGATCCTTAGATTTCAGAACACATTAGGTTTTTAAAGAGGTGTAATTCATTTGTCTTAGTTGGAAATATGAGGGAACAAATGTACAAGAAATGCTAAATAAATGACCTTCTATACCACAAATCTACTTTGGTTGTTAAAATTTTGAAATTACATGTGTATTATGTAACAGAGCAGCTACAGCTCTTGTGTGTGTTTGTATATAGTGTGTGTGTGTCTGTGTGTTCGCTTGTGCCCGTGTACTTGTGCATATGTGTTTATGTACATATGCGTTAAAGTATCTGTGGATTTGGACTCGCAATTATCCCAGGTGACTTACCCATGACCATCTCTGTCTGAAGTGGCCAGCACATAGTTCACATATATGAACAAAATTGTGTAATATTTCCATGATTAAATAAATCCTTGCTTCAAGTACACCAACACAGTGTTGTTTAGTTTTCCCAATGCAGTCATCATTGTGAAATAACGTGATGGTTTTCTAGGGTTTCTATAGGGTTATTCTATTAAGGAGTGCCATGATAGTTTTCAAGATACATTTTTTAATACAGATATGTACTTCTGTAAATTTGACATGGGATTTCACATAAATCCTATTTGTCGTTGCAGTTTAGAGCCAGTAGAGGGCAGCAAAAGCATATTTATATGCTTATCCATTGTACAAAATTTAAATTTGTCCTATACGTTCTACCGAGATCTATGGATGCAATGGACTGTACCGGACATATTAATCACTGATTTTCATTTAGTGCAGTACATCTTGCTTGCAGATGCCTGACTTTCAATAATAAGTTAATATCATGCACTTATTATATTAAATGATATATATACTACAAATTAAAACAGAAATTAACTTTAATTCATCTTATTTATTTCCACAAAAGGACCATAATTCTGTGGGTGTAATTGTTTGCCTACATTCCCAACAGTCTGCTGAGCTACACTCAAACTGCTAATGACTACATACTAAACACTACACATTGCACAAGCTTTGTAAAAGTGACAACATGGAACGGACGTCAGTTTACGTAGCTTTTCAGATAACTTACCTCATGGGCCAAGTATCATGACAGTCTTGTGACCTATAGCAGTGGCACTTTGCTTTGCCTTTGCCCTTAAGACAAGTCTGAATCCCGATGCCAGAAGTGGTGTGACCCCTGACCCGCCCGGCTGCCCTGTTGCAGGTCACCCCGTGCTTCCCTCCTCTGCCCTGCGCCCTGACACCTGCTGCTAAGAATACTTTGTCTTGCTCTTAAACCTCAGACAGAGTCCACTATCAAGTGAGAGGCAACGTTCACCTTGGCTCTATATGAGCTTACAGACATTACCCATGGGAGAAAAGAAAAATAAAGCAGCATATCTGAGGTATGCATCTATGAATAATGTCTAGAAAATCACACAGCAAATGCTTGGTTGTCCTGTTCACCATATATCCTCTCTGTTTGCCAGCACAAGAGAGCTCACTCAGAACACTTCTAATATCATAAAACTAGGGTTAACTCTAGTATCTATATAATCAACCCTACTCCCGTATAGCAGCATTGAGATGGGGAGTGGAGATTGTTTTCTGTACAACATCAGAAGGATCTTCCCCTTCTTCACCACTTACTCTACAAAGCTCCTAGTCCAGGCCCTGTTGCTCTCATGCCTGCACTACTAGAGTTCCTTTCTTGCCAATCCTCCTGTTTGTGCCACTAAATCCCTGCAGCTAATACAGAATGCAGATGCACAACTTATCTAGAATCTTCCCAAGTGTGCTCATGTCGCAACCCTCCTCATGTTGGCTACCTGGTATTTAATTATTTTATTTAACCTTTATGATACTGCCATTGGCTACCTGATCAAGATTAAAACCTTGGTATTAGCCAACAAGGCAGTTAAATGAAACATCTTCACCATACGTCCAATCAATTTGTCAACCCTATGCTCAACCAGATTACTCTGCTCCATAACTTCTCTATGAGTGGCTAACCCTTCCCTCCATAGTCTCACTTCTCACCGTAGAATCATTGTTCATCTTCAGACGCAGACATTTAACCTTCCTTTCACTTGGACCATGGCAGGTTCATTTGCAGGACAGGGCACTACAGAACATGACTACAGAACTTTGTTTGCTTTGCTTCAGAAATTTCAGCAGCCTGACTGTACAGTGGCGCCTGAAAGTATTCACTTTTTGCACACTTTATTGTGTTGTAGATTTAATTTTAAATGGATAAAATTGCCATTTTTGCCCATCAATCTACACTCAATAACCCATAATGACAAAGTGAAAATATGTTTTTAGAAATTTTTGCAAATGTATTAAAAATCAAAAACTGAATTCTCTAATTTACATAAGTATTCATACCCTTTGCTTTAACGTATTTTTAAAGTATCATATTTAATATTTGGTCGCATATCCTTTGCATGCTGTTACTTCCTAAAGTCTGTGACCCATCAACATCAAAATGGTCGTTTAAGGGTCGTTTCTCCTGACTTTTTTCCCCATAAAGTTCTATAGGAAAATGAGTCAGGAGAAATAACCCTTGCAGTGATCCATCCACATCTACTCCATATCCGGCAACAGAGTGATGGTTTGGGGCTCGTTCGATAGCTCAGACCCTTGATGACTTACTGCCATTTAGCCAGCTATGTGTTCCATACTGTACCAGTGTAATTTACAGCTGAATTTAGTCTCACCCCCAAATTCCCATAGAGATCCATTCAAATGCAGAGAGGTTATAGTATCGCTTGTAACAGTACCTGGAAATAAGATATAAAGAATCTTTTGATGGGTCACAGACTTCAGGGAGTAACAGCATGCAAAGGATATGCGCCCAAATATTAAATATGATGCTTTAAAAACGTTAAAGCAAAGGGTATGAATACTTACGTAAATGAGAGATTTCAGTTTTAGATTTTTAATACATTTGCAAAAATTTCTAAAAACATGTTTTCACTTCGTCATTATGGGTTATTGAGTGATGGGAAAAAATGGCAATTTTACCCATTCAAAATTAAATCTACAACGCAATAAAGTGTGCAAAAAGTGAACGGGTATGTATACTTTCAGGCACCACTGTAGATATAGCTGCTTAAATTGGTAATCTAATATTTTTTTGTTGTTGTAAACAGACAGATAAAAGATTATTTGTGGGTATTTTCCATGAAGAGTTGGGATTTTGGGCACAGCAACACAGATCACAGTGTGATTTCACATGGCTTCTGTGTCTCTCTGTAAGCAGGTCATGATCTATAATTAGTAGGCACACTCAAGCAAAAATGTTTTGTAAAAGAAACCTGTAAAATAATCTAATGTCTGCTGCGAGATATGGGTCACAAGGCAGCGTGGAGGCAAACCCCATTTCACATGTGGAAGTCATTATGTGGATATGATGCTGACAATATGGGTGAATTAATAGGTCAGAGGGAATTTACCAATATAAAAAACAATGGGTGCAGAATATGTAAGTCTGTGTTAACATAACATTTTTCAGAAGGTTACATAAATTCATATATATGTGTATAATAAATAAATGTGTTCTGTATAATCTGTACATTCATGCTGTTTCACCTTCATGGTTTTAACTGTTTTTATTGGCAATGCCTATTGTGTATTCTTCCACTTCCAGAAAAATATTGACATGAATGCATAAATTTATTATTGTTATCTACAGAGCAGAGGTGGCCTCTGAAGGCTCCGCATTTGACAAATGTAACCATTTGTTTTGTGCATGTAAAGTTGCGACTGAAGAAATGTTATGTATGTGTGCCATGGAGAGCAGGCCATTACAGGGTATTACATGTGTTGGGAATGGAGATCGAAGGGTTCTTAAATATTACAGGTATTACAGGAGTCCTGTCACTTATGATCATGTCCCAGATAGTAACTAATCCAACTTGTGTCATATACAGTGCATCCGGAAAGTATTCACAGCGCTTCACTTTTTCCACATTTTGTTCTGTTACAGCCTTATTCCAAAATTGATTAAATTCATTTTTCCCTCAAAATTCTACACACAACACCCCATAATGACAATGTGAAAAAGGTTTTTTTGAGATTTTTGCAAATTTATTAAAAATAAAAAAATTAAAAATCACATGTACATAAGTATTCACAGCCTTTGCTCAATACTTTGTTGATGCACCTTTGGCAGCAATTGCAGCCTCAAGTCTGTTTGAATATGATGCCACAAGCTTGGCACACCTATCTTTGGGCAGTTTCGCCCATTCCTCTTTGCAGCACCTCTCAAGCTCCATCAGGTTGGATGGGAAGCGTCGGTGCACAGCCATTTTCAGATCTCTCCAGAGATGTTCAATCGGATTCAAGTCTGGGCTCTGGCTGGGCCACTCAAGGACATTCACAGAGTTGTCCTGAAGCCACTCCTTTGATATCTTGGCTGTGTGCTTAGGGTCGTTGTCCTGCTGAAAGATGAACCGTCGCCCCAGTCTGAGGTCAAGAGCGCTCTGGAGCAGGTTTTCATCCAGGATGTCTCTGTACATTGCTGCATTCATCCTTCCCTCTATCCTGACTAGTCTCCCAGTTCCTGCCGCTGAAAAACAACCCATATCTTGACTGATAAAAGGGTCATGGTATGATTCAACCTGGTCTCACAAACCATTTGTATCTATTCAACTAATTCCCAGCACTCTAAAATTTGTACTTATCCTATGAATTAGGGACTCCTCACATCACATGACTTCACACGTTTCTCCCTCCGAATACAAACCAGAACAAAAATCCGCCATTTTTCTTTCACAGACAATAAAGGTAAGTTAACAATATTGTATTTCCACATACATTTATAGAAAATCTATTTTATTTCTTAATTACATATTAATGCAATATGATGTATCATTCTCTAGCTCCTTCATCTCTCCTATTGGCCTATTTTTTCATTCATAAAAGTATACTTTGCATACTTAAGACATTATATAATTGGCTAAAGTATCCTTCTAAGTATACTTGAAGTAGGCCTATTTTATGAATTGAAAAAGTGGGCCAATTTAGTACCTTCTGTAAGGGGGAGTGAAGGGTTCGGAGGACCAGATGCGAGAGAAAGGAATCTTTACTGGAATGGAAAGGTTTCCGTGAAGAGAGGAGAAATAAGGAAAATGAAAACAGCTCCTACTCTCAATACAGGAGAGCAATAAGGAGGAGACTGAAAAGAGGAGAGAAACCCGAAAATAGTCGGGTGAGAAACTCGTAGGTTCGAGAATTAACAAAAAAGAAAATTACCTTTCACTCGCAATAAGAGAGAACACAAAATAAAGAGAGGTCGAGAGAAACAGTAAAGAAAAACGGTCTCCGAGAGACTAGAAAAAACTAACTTGAGTGAGGGACAAAAAGTGCAAAAGAGAGAGAAATCCTAAACGGAACTCTAATGCACAAAAAGGCAAGTCCCTCGTAACTCCAAAGCAAGGCGATGGAGGAAAGAGGTCTCCTTAGAGTGCCTAAACCTATACCTTACCGGCTTAGTGTCAGAATGCGAGAAACAACAGTGAAGCACCGGAAGAGGGACATCGTGAGCCTTTATAGTCCGCAGGAAACTCAAACCAGGTGTGTGGGAAAAATTGCCGTAACAAAACGAAGACCCGGAGCGGACTACCAAAAAGTAAGGCAAGAGCGCCCTCTCGCCACCACAAGGGAAAAACAACCGCAGAAATGAAAAGAGACTGGGAAACCATGACAGGACCTACCCTCTAAGGGATGAACCCAGACGATCCCACAGCCTTATTTCTGCGGATGTCCTGAATGAGTTCTGGGTCCAAAATGTTTTTGGAGGGGACCCAGCAGCGCTCCTCAGGGCCATAGTCCTCCCAGTCCACTAAAAACTGGGCACCTCTGCCGACATGCCTCTCGGCCAAAATGTGCCAGACGGTATAGACAGGGCCTCCCTCCACGAAGTGGGGGGGGGCGGCTTGTCCGCTGGAGCGAGAGCGCTCACCAGTACCGGCTTCAACCAGGAGACATGGAAGGTGGGATGGATACGCATGGAGCGTGGCAGCTGAAGACGCACTGTAACCAGGTTAATCCTCCAGATTTTTAAGGGCCCCACAAACCATGGCGTGAGTTTGCGGAACTCCACTCGAAGAAGCAGGTCCCGTGTGGCCAGCCACACTCCTTGCCCAACCCGGTAAGAAAAAGCTGGGCAGTGACGCCTGTCGGCCACCACCTTTTGTTTGGCCGAGGCACGAAAGCGAGAAGTGCGCACACGCCTCCAGACAGCTCGACATCTGCAAACGAAGGAGTTTGTGGATGGCACCTCCACATCTCTCTCCAGCTCAGAAAAAAAGGGCAGTTGATATCCCAGCTGAGCTTCAAAAGGGGAGAGGCCAGTGGATGTGTTACGCAACATGTTATGGGCGCACTCCGCCCAGGCAAGATGACGGCTCCAGGGCGTGGAGTTGGAGGTGACTAGACACTTTGCCATCCGCCACAATGAAACCTAGAAAAGAGGCGGAGTTAGAATGGAATGAGCACTTTTCGGCTTTGACAAACAGCCATGCTTTAAGGAGCGCTTCTAATATCTGCCTAACGAGAGATCGGGGAAGAAAATTAAAATATCGTCGAGGTAGACAAAGACAAACCTCTCCAGCATCTCTCTAAAAACGTAATTCACGAGCGCCTGGAAGACAGAGGGGGCGCTAGTGAGACTGAACGGCTTCACCCGGTACTCATAGTGCCCGTGGTGTGTGTTAAATACCGTCTTCCACTCATCGCCCTCGCGCATGCGCACCAGATTGTAAGCATTGCGAAGGTCGAGCTTAGTAAAAACCGACACCTCCTGCAGGCACTCAAATGCGGAGTCCATGAGTGGAAGAGGGTATCTATTCTTAACGGTGATGTCGTTCAGCCCCTGGTAGTCTATACAGGGCCTCAACCCCCCATCTTTTTTTTAACAAAGAAAACCCCGCACCTGCAGGTGAGGCAGAAGGTCTAATAAAACCGTTTGCCAGGGACTCCCCAATGTACTCCTTTCATGGCTGCACTCTCCGGGATCGACAAGGAATATAGGGAACCCCTGGGGGGAACCGTGCCCGAGTATAGCTCAAAAGCGCAGTCATACAGCCTATAAGGTGGCAGGGTAGTGGCGCATTGCTTACTAAACACCTCAGCGAGGTTGGCGTATTCCTCAGGTACATTAGTGGGCAAGTGAAATTCGAGGGCCCCTACTATTTCCGGTGTCTGATGGTCGAGAGAAGAGGCAGGTGACAACTCCCAGTCGAAGTTAGCCTCAGGCGGACTCTCCTCCCAAATAGAATTCCTGTCCGCAAGGGAATCCCAAACCAAGCTCTCCTCTTTATTTTCTGAGAGCAGAGCCAGGTTATCCTGGTCAGGGGAAAACTCTGCCTCCTCTTGCTCACTGGCAAAGTAAGGCTCCGGGGTATTCACCAGCGCCACTCGAAGCGATGTTAATAAAATGGCGACAGTGGCATCTGCAGTGGGCCCCGGTTTCCCTAACGAGACCCCCCGTTACCTTCCAATCTGGGGTACTGGGTAAATCCCCCACAATCAGCAATCCCTTCACTCCAGTGACCACAAAACAGTCCAGAAGACTTACCCATTGACTTTAGACCCGGTACCTGCCATGAACCGGTCAACCAGGAGCTGAATCAACCACACCTCAGTGAGGTAGCCGATGACACAAACAATGTTGTATCATCGGCGTATTGCTGAATCTTAACTCTATAAACTTCACCCCTAGTGGTTGAGACGTATCCGTCTCAATTACAGTATTCATGTTTGTCTGAAATTATAAACTACAGCTTTAAGAAAACCCCATAAATTTTGACACAGTATTTTTTAAAAGGGTAGCCGCTTCCGAAAACCTCAGCTTCTCCAGTTACACTGCAGTGCCATAAAATAGGAGGATGTTATTAATAGCCCAAAGCACTTACGACCCTCCTCTCGCCACAGCCACAGACTGTAAAATGCATAAAATGCACCGTTTATACACGCTAAGAAAATCATGTTCACGTATAGAAACAATAATATCTTTTAAAACGTTGTACAAATGAGCATTCGCCATTTTCCCTTGCTTAATGTATTATATACAGTACCTGATGCACTTTCGGTTTAGAAGACACCAAATTTTTTTCTCCAAAATCTCTCGTATAAATATGTTTAGGAAATCAAATACTTACCAGTATTCTCAGCTACAGCTGTTTTCTGATTAACCCTGTTTATCTTGTTACATTTTGCCAAAGTCCTGTACAGTCGACATTTCCACAGCGACCACCTGTCGCACTGAAATATGTTGCTGTTGTGTAAATACACACGCGCTTTTGTATATATTTTTTAAATGTATTTAAATACATTAGGCGATGCATGTTATGGTTATTATATATATATATATATATATATATATATATATATATATATATATATATATATATATATACTGTATGTCACTATTCTGAAATAAATGTATTCTGTTGCAAATTTCTGAATGATACAGCTTCTTTGTCAATTCTAACTTTAAACCATGGATGTGCAGGGAATATTTTTTGAGATATTGACATTTAAATAAAACTAGTAGAAACCAGGTGTAAATTGCCTCTGGAGGGCCAAAGTAAATAGAGTTAAGTCTCTCACCGGCAGCTCCAGGGATCAGCACTCCTTCAATCCCAGGGTCTAGGTGCACTAACTCAGCAAACGGCTTCATAAACAACACATAAATCAGTGGCGAGAGCGGGCACCTCTGGCCTGCTCAAGAAGTCGTTCACATGCACCCAGCTGTACACCTGCCTGTAGAGGGTCCAGAGCCTGCTCAGAAACCCAGGACCAAAACCCAGGCGCTCCAGCATCCTGAACAAAAATTTATGCTGCACCCGGTCAAACGCCTTCTCTTAGTCAATACTGACTAGGGCCAGCGGCAAATTCCTGTCTTCTGCCCAGTCCAACACGTCACGGGTCAGCATCAGGTTCCAGGTGCAGGAGCGCCCTGGAACACCACACATCTGGTCCATCCTCACAAACTTTCCCATCACCCGTTTCAGGCGAAGGGCTAACACCTTCACCAGAATCTTATAGTCAGTGGTGAGCAAGTTTAATGGTCACCAGTTCTTTAGGTCTGCACGGTTCCCTGATTTAAACAAGAGAGCCAATGCACCCTTGCTCATGGCAGACATGTAAAGGACCTTTAGACTTCTAAGAGGTTAGGGCCTAACAGTTCCCAGAAGGCCCAATAAAACTCTTTTGGGAGTCCATCATGCTCCGAAGCCCGCCCGTCCCTTATAGAATGCAGTGTCTCTTTCAACTCCACCAGAGACAGAGGCTCATCCAGAGCCCGAACCTCCTCCTCCCCCAACCTAGTCCCAATACAGTCCTGAAGGATAGTGTGCATTTCAAGGTCACAGTCACACTTGCTAAAGAGGTCCGCATGAAAGGCCAACATTTGCTGCACCTCTGCAACTATCACTCAGCATCCTCCAGACCATGCATAGTAGAGCTATTATGTTGTGCCTTTGAACACGTGCCTGAAATGGCAAAGACTGCACCCTACTCTCAAGAAGATATGCTAGAGAGCTCGTCTACTTCCGCAATTCCGCTCGATCCCACCTCCGGGCTGAGATGCTGGCAAAATTCACGAAAGCGAACCTTAGCTGCCTCCCACCACTCCACCACAGAGGGGTAGAATGGCAGCAAGGCCTGCACTGTTGGGTAGAAGTCAACAAAGCCTGCCTTACCGGAATCTAGGTGTGACACATTCAGGCACCAAAATCATCCCACGACATTGTGGTGAGACATCCAGGCGGGGTGGAGCAAACACTTCAGCCCCTTCTGTTTCTTACCCACAAAAAATAGTCTAGCCGGCTAGTCGCGCCCTGAGAATTATGCCACGTGTGACCCGCCTCCCCTGGGTACACTGTGCGAAACACATCAACCAAAGCAAACGCTGCTATCAGGTCAGCAAGCACTTTTGCTGCTTGATCCACCTCCCCAGTCCCCGCTTCATTGCCCCTATTTCCCCCAATCCTGTCCAAGGAGCCCCCCCATGGTAACAGACCGGGTAGTGGAAAGACACCCAGAGAGCTCCGCAAGCACTCTTTGTGAACAAAACCTGCCCCAACAGCAACACCAGGCACAGGAGCCAGGCCTCGGAACAGCAGCAACAGATTCAGAACCAGGTGCCCGAGCCGGAACAGGTACGGGTATCAGAGCAGCAGTAGACACCAATGCTGAAGCCGGAGCAGGTACTGTCCCCAAAGCAGGTGTGGGAGCGTGATCAGGTCCATGAGCATGGGCAGATTTTGGTGCATGCACAGGATCAGGAGCAGTGTTGGGAACAGGAACAGGTTCAGGAGCCGGCTTGGGAACAAGAACAGGATCAGGAGCAGGGTTGGGAACAGGTTCAGGAGCAGGCTTAGGAACAGAAACAGGTTCAGGAGCAGGCTTGGGAACAGGAACAGGCTTAGGAACAGGAGCCAGGTTGGGACCAGGAACAGAATAAGAAGCTGGGACATCACCAGGAGCAGGACCAACCCTCCAGCATGCACTATTCCCCCTGGTGGCCCCACATACCTCCCCAAATCCACAAAATCGAACCGAACCAACACCGCATATGAGTTCTGTCTCTCAGGGCATGCACAAAAACCATGCTCCTCACTCCTACAAAGGCTACAGGTTTTTGGGGCTGTGCAATCTTTCATTGGGTGGTCCCCTGATAGACAATGCCTGCATATGTCTGAAGTGCAGAAACCCTAAACATGGCAGAACAGTCCACAATGCCAACAGTAAATTGGCTGTCCAGTATAGGTTAAGTACCCCCTATCAGGCCCAATTGAAAAAAACCCAGGTGGATGTAAATACCCTCCCACTCCCAAGGGATCTTGTTTAAAACGCAACATGAAACGGCGCTTCCCATTCCAGAACCCAAATTTATCTTTAAGTTTCACTCCTTCCCTTACATCTACACAAAAACGTAACAAAAAACAAACAATATCTTCCTCTTGCACAAAAGGATTATATATTGTGAGGGGTTACTACTAATCGTTGGTGGGCAACTGAATCACTTAAGCCAGTATCTCATACAAGTGTCAGGATCCTGTACTTTGTCCGTCTGTTTATTCTGTGTATTTATGTTTCCTGATTTATTTTGCTTATTTCTCTGATCTTTGTTTTATTGTGCTTATTATTTCCCCGCATTACCCTTGCGATTGTCTGTTTATTTTCTCCCATTTATTCTCGGTGTTTATTATTTTCCTGACTTTGTGTATTGTGTTTAATATTTTACCATCACTCTAGTTCCCTTGTCAGTCCGCGTTCCATGTTTCCCGAGATTCCACTCCCTGTCTTTGCACTATTCGGGTGATTTTGGGTACATTCGGGTTTCCTCTGTATTTCGTATCTCGTTTTCTTCCTTCTGGCTTTCTTAATATTTGTATATAATACTAATGTACTAATCATACTAACTGTTAGATTAGATTTAATACTAACCTGCTAACAAACTAACGTGTGGGTCAATGACATGACCTGATTTTTTTGTGTCCGAATTCATTACTTTCCTAAAAACAATAATAAAAAAAACATGTTATATATCAAATTGCACTACAATATCTCCTCTTTGAGATACCCTTCTCATTTTATTGAAATTCAATTTATTTTTCAAGTTTTGGGGTTCTAAAGTCCCAAAATGTCAGGTGGTGCGACCGTCCGTACATACATGCAGAGAACAAAACTGCAATAAAAAGGATAATTTTCTCAATAAAATTCCTAATCAAATAGTTTGGCATGATTTTATGTTAGATTGCTTATAAATGATGGAAAGTAGTTTAACAGTCCTATTTCAAAACTATTCTATTACTTAAAAAACTTTTGTCTAAGAAATTGACTTCTCCAAATGTCAGGGGGGTCAACCGACATAAAAACATAATTTTATGTACTGTGCCTGTAAGAAAACGATGCAACAGGGTGTGACATCACACAGAAGACCCCGCAGGACCCCTGTCATGCAGTAACAAGGTTAAAAACTCTCCCACAAATATTACATAAGGTTTTGAGTAATGGTGAGGTTGGTTCAACTTACCATGTCAGGAAATGTGTATTTGATTGAAAAAATATATGTATAACCTTGAGTACAAGGACAAAAATGTATATAGGTGTCCAAGTTAATTCCTGTTAGATTTGAATTGAGTTTGAAAAGTCAGGTGGTGCGACCAATATGTCAGGTGGCGCGACCAATATGTCAGGTGGCGTGACTAGAATTACAGTTAAACCAATTGAAAAAAGTGATGTTAATTAATGTGTTTGAAGATATTAAATACATTTTCTTAAATATATACATCTTTCTGTATGATATTACGTTGTTAAAAGGTGAAAAAGTCCTACTCATCAAGAATATAGGACTATATAACCAAAATTGATACTCAAAGTTGCATATTGCACCTTTTAAGTTGTTATTTTTTCATTCATTTTTGTAGATGCCATTATCACGCAAAGAAAAAACAGCACGGCATAGAGATAATTATCCAGTTGCATTTCATTATTGAAATGTGTTCATTGAGACTTCATGTTTCAGTTTCATTTTTAAAGCATTGATCAAATGTTGTCTTGTTGACATTACCATTGTGGCAGTATTGTTTTAAATGTTGAATGTGCAGTATTGTTTTGAATGCTGACCTGAATGAAATGTAGTCCTCATTATTGAAATGTATTCCTTGAGACTTGATGTTTCAGTTGTATTTTTTAAGCATTGATCAAATGCTATCTTATTTACATTACCACTGTTGCTGGCCTGAATTAAATTGAAATTAATTGTATGATTAAGTTCCAGTATAAAATGCTCAGGTTTCAAATAAAAGCCAAATGAAACCAGAGTAAAATGCATTTACATATCCTTCTTTTTATTTATTGAATTTCAATCGTTATTGAGCACAATGTCAGGTGGCACGACTGGTCATGGTCAGGTGGTGCGACCAGCAAATTTACATTTAAATGTATCCATTCCCATTGCAGTCTGAAAAATTAAATCAGAAATATAACTGAAAATCTTTAAATAATGTATACAAATCATTTTTACTGTTAGAATTTTTGTTTTCTTTCTCTCTATGGAAAATAAGGTGTTTGAAAATGAAAAGAAGTGGCCGTTTCTATAAATTCAATACAACTGCCATAAATAAATAAATTAAAGTGGAATTATTAAAAGTGTATTATTCACAATTCATATATGGTCAGGCGACCTGACATTTCTGGGTGGTAAAATCTGAAATCTTGTTTAAAAATGTATTTATATCACCTTAAAAACTATGAAACAAATATAAATACACAGGATACATTCTTGTGGAATTAAGAATGTATTTAAAATCCCAGGCCGTTTGTTATCATTGTGTCTACGTGTATTCCAGTCCGTGTCTTACGTTCCCCCCCGTTATTGTATTATTGGTCCTTGTTAACCCTCATTGATCTCAACTGTGTACTCTCCCATTTCCCCTCCTCTGCACACCTGATTCCTTGTGTAATCTTCCCCCAGTGTATTTTAGTCTCTAGTTTGCACACGTTCTCTGTTAGACTGTCTTACATTTTTCCCTGTGCCGGTGTGGTGCTTCTAGCCTGTGGTTTTTGTAAGTCCTGAGACTCCCTTCCGTCTTTCCGAGTTCTGAGCCTGCTTGTCATTTTTGTTTTGTTTGCCCTTCTGACACTTTGGTTTTGACTCTTGTTTGTTTTCTTGGACCTCGCCTCATCCTTTCCCTTGTGTACCTTCGCCAGTGACTTCACATATTTTGTATTTGGACTGTTGACTATTCGCCTGCCTACTGATTTTGTACTTTGTCTTTCTGATCACCCGGCTTCTGACCTAGAACTGATTAAACTATTCTTTTGCTTCATCCTGGTCTGTGATTGAGTCCCTGTCCTGAACACCCTAAAAACAACATGATCTCATTGTGAGATTCAGTCTTCAGATACAGTCCAATGCCCACTCTGTTTACATAAGCTCTCTCTATTCACTTACTTCCCCCATATCTTTCTCACTTGTCTGCTGAATTTAATGACAGTGCCAGGCTCCTCTGTCTGTTTTACGAAGTGAGGTGAACTGCTATTAAAAGTGCGTGTGACATTCATAAAAATGAACCCGAGACACTTTGAGCCAGTGTTTTTTAAAAGACGCTCACCCTGACTGTGCGGGTGTCACCTCGGGACAGAGGCAGAAATTTAACTTTTTTTGCACTTCACTTCAACCCGAAAATGAACGCAAATGGGTTGTGGGACCAAATTGCATGATCGCTTTCCAAAGTGCCGGACCACAGGAATCTAACCTATGTAGAATCTGACCCTCACTCTCCTGTGCATGGAGATGAATCATAAAGCCTGTCAGACACAAATGCACAAGGAAATCAACAAATGCAAGCAGACATGGCAACATAGCAGCTGCAGGTTTACGTCCTTGGGCATAAACTTGAACTTGCCAGGTAGACAGACGTGTTTATGTGTAAAGTGGGAGTAAACACACCATCACCACCTGGCAGATTCACTGTGGTTTGCAATTTCACTTGCAATTTCACCACAGATACACAGCCCCAGAGCAAAGCATTTTAAATTCAAAGAAAGCAAGTAATTCAAATTCAAAGAAAGCAAGTATCTCCAAAACACACCTGAAAAAAAACCATTGAATTATTTATTGAGAAATGTCATTTAGGTCTGCTTTTTTGATTTACTCTTCAATCTGAGCTTATTTCGTCATTTAAAAAATGAGTTCTGATTTGTGCCTGTGGCTGTCAAATTAAAAGTAGGGCACATATTCCTCACAAGCAACCTGAGCTATGAAAAAAAAAAAGTTGGCTCATCACTCATATATCAAGTGAACCTTCCTGTGTTTATACCATGAACATCAGCTGGAGGGACGCAGAGCAGCAGAAGTCTCAGAGCAGAGGATTGTCGACAGAGGAGTCACGGTCAACAAGAGTGTTAACAGCTCCTTCTGCTGATGAAAACATTTCAACGTGTCTCTTCAGTCTTTAGTAGGTTTAACAAGGAAGGAGGTAAGCAACTTTCAAAAGGCATTTTTCAGTAGCATTCAGTAACACCACTTCAAACACTTTTTGACATTGAACTACCCTTTAACATTTCTTAAACTAAACTAAATTCATGTTTCTCGCACGTCTATAAAATTGAATATTAATATAGACTTGAACGTCATACTAGGATAACAGGCTTTCGAATTTAACATGCGCCCAAACTGTTATTTGCTATTTTTATTAAATATTTTGGAAAAGGACATTTAATCAAATTACTTATTTAAGAAAATGTATGGTTTTTAAAATGGCTAATGTACTGTGAACATGAATCCTATTCAAATCAATTAATTGCTTATGTTTCTTTGAGCTGAAAAACCTGATGTTGTCTCCTTAGGTAGCGGTCTTTGTCCTTCATGTGCCACTATTAGAATCGGTAGTGATATTAAAGGCACAAAAATTGTGATATATAAAGAGGAGCGTGAACCCTTGAGGTTTCATGGGATTATGTTTTGTGGAAATCTATTTATACACAACTTGCGATTTTGATATACACTGTATATAAGTGCCAAGTCAGCTCAACAGCTGTGTGACACATTAGCCGACTCATGATTTGCAAAACACATGAAACATTACACCTTGACTACATTTTATTATTGTGAATGCGCATCACATGTGCAATGCCAGTAATAAAATAATAGGTAGATATGTGCAGATCAATGTAAAGCAGTGGTCCCCAACCCTGTTCCTGGAGATCTACCAGATCTATCTTGTAGGTTTTCATTTCAACCCTAATTTGCTACACCTGATTCTACTAATTAACAGCTCTCAGTGTGATATTTCTAGCTGTTAAATGAGGTATGCTTTGTTTGGGTTGGAGTGAAAACCTACATGATGGTCGATCTTCAGGAACAGGGTTGGGGATCACTTATGTAAAGGAAAGGGTGCTGTATTACCTAGGTACTAGTAGGGTGGCTGGTACGGGAGGAGAACTGGGACACTTTGTCCAGGGCTCGAGGGTGGCCCAGGCTGTGGGGTGTAACTATTTTAAATTTGTTACAAAATATATTGGGGGGGAGGTGGGGGCTGAGAATTTGTCGCTGCGGCCCTGGGTACTAGCTATGCATATACTGCATACCACTATATGGCAGTTGTAATTTAATGAACTCTATCCCCTACTGATGAGAAAATCATCATAACAAATGTAAGCAGTCAGCTATATTTATGGTGGTGGATTTGTTCATACCGGTTGTTTAACTGTGGCATAATCTCCCCTCTGATAGGGTCTCTCTGCACCTACAACCAGAAGATTGAACAATCAAATCCCAGAGACTGCTATTGAGCTCTTTCAGAAAGGTACTGAACTTTAATGAAAGATACTGTATATGGTATAATTTTAGCCAAAATATATTAACTGTATCTTTATCATACAATACATTTTCTTTTTTAATGCAACTCTATATTTTACATATTCAAATAATTACACATGAACTCAATACATGTCCTGACATATGTTGAAACTACACAAATACATTTCCTGGGTATAATCTTTGAACATGAATCTGATCGTGCCAATATGTGGATGCAAATCTTGATCTACAGGGTTACTAATCACTGTGCAGTGCACATTGCTCTGCAATTACAGTGCAGAAGCCTTAAAAGAGAATACATTTCACAGAAGATCCCCAAAGACTATTTCTATGAATAGGACCATGCATTTGTTAACATGGTGTGAAATTCTTAGGCTTCCTCCATGACATGAGTTTACAGGTCATCTTGAGTAGGCCTTCATTGCCCTTCATTGTTATAAATAGTGGTCATGCATCTGTGTTTCTCTGTTGCTCTGGTAATTTTATCCCCAGGAAAAAACTGAGGTTCAGGGCACAATGCAAATTTTAGGGGGATGAGAAAGAGGAAGTGCAAAGAAGCATAATTCAGTCTCCTTGTGGGGAGTTAAGACAAGTTACCTCTACCGCTGACATTTTGTGTTCATGATTTAGAGGGAAGGTTTATAGGGAGAAGGGCAGAGTATCAGGGGTTTCTTTGAACATTAAATGTATTTAAAGCATCTTTCTGTGAACTGCAGCAGTAAATTCTGTCAGTTTTCATCTCACCCCATATGCTTTCCATTGGTGCATCATGAACCCTACCTGAAAACTGACCATTCTTACTTTAAAAAACCACAAAGATTTTCAATAGCCCTATAAGACATGAATAATCAATGTTTTATAAAAACCAAAGCTATGGTGTCTGTCTGCAATATACACTGCCCGGCCAAAAAAAAAGTCGCACACTCTAATATTTCGTTGGACCGCCTTTAGCTTTGATTACGGTGCGCATTTGTTGTGGCATTGTTTCGACAACCTTATGCAATCTCACAACATTTATTTCCATCCAGAGTAGCATAAGTATTTGGCTGAGATCTTGTATTGATGACGGGAGAGTCGAACCACTCCGTAAAGTCTTCTCCAGCACATCCCAAACACTTTCAATGGGGTTAAGGTCAGGAATCTGGTGGCTAATTCATGTGTGAAAATGATTCCTCATGCTCCCTGAACCACTCTTTCACAATTTGAGCCCGATGAATCTTGGCATTGTCATCCTGGCATATGCCCATTGATGGGATAACCTGGTCATTCAGTACATTCAGGTACTTCGCTGACTTCATTTTATTGCTGCATAATGTTGCTGAGCCTAGACCTGACCAACTGAAGCAACCCCAGATCATAACACTGCCTCCAGAGGCTTGTACAGTGGGCACTATGCATGACGGGTGCAATGGCGACTTTTTTTTTGGCCGGGCAGTGTACATTCTAACAACATACAAAGGACCCAGGTCTATTTCAGTTTAAATGGATATTCTTTTGTAACTGACAGGGTGTTGAGCCAATGACAAATCAGGAGCCAGGCTTTGAAATTGTGAGCAATGATGATAATGCTCATGTGTTTTCATTGCTTTAGCAGACTTGTACAGTCGATAGAGCATCTGATCCTACGCAGCTGCTGTCCCTTCGATGCTGGGGCCAACATGGCGGCCTCCAGTGTGACGATGTCCAGTTCGAGAGTCCCCACACTTGGGTTTGAGGACTACAGCCTTTACAGCAGCTTGTCAGAGGATGAATTGATCGAGATGGCCATCGAGCGCAGCCTGGCCGAAGCCCATGCGGCCGCCAGTGAAGCCGGGTCCGCCAAGGCACCTGCTCTGCAGGTCCGTCAGAACCCGGTCCATCAGAATCCGTCCGTACAACGCACAATCCCTCCACGTGAGCAGAATGTGCCCCCACCAGCCAACCCACCCAGGTGAGCCTGGATCACAGCTATGCAGTGCAAGACAGAGGTCTGCTAGATGTCTCCACAAAGAGTTATTATCCTACCTAGTCTTTATTTAGATCAGTGTGTGTGAGGACTTTGGAGGATTGGCATGAATAGCTTGAGACTCTCCAGAAATTTGGCAAAGGTATTCCACCTGCTGAAGCACTCAACATGCTAACTGGAAACTCTATTTCAAACTGAAATCATTCATGAAATGGTTCATTTAAAATGTCAAATCCTAATTTAAAAAATAAGACTTTTTATTCAAGACTGTGTAGAATAGAAAAATAGAATACACATATTCCAGAATGTATACAGTATACTGCAGAGCATATTTGGAACTATACAGCTTTTAAAAATGTTAAAGTTTTTTTTAAATTTAAAGTACATGCACGAAAGTGGCAATAATCCATATATTTAGATACAACAAGAATAAACGTAATATATGCTATTTAATATACAGTATTTTAGACTTTTAATTGTATTTTACACTTTCAGATATATTGTGTTTTTCCTTTTGTTGAAGCTTGCTGATTTTAACACACAATGATTGTGTTGTCAATGATCCGTGGTCAGACAGTTTATGCAGGAGTTAAGTTTGTAAAAACAGGGGAGCCGAAAATAGCTGCACTCCCATTAACAGCTTGTGATGCTTACCATTGCTGGCAGAGAGGAACAAGAAAGCAGGCCACTGAGAGGATTCCATGAAAATACCCAGGGGCCACTGGGTAGCAAGTTTCTCTTTGAACGCCTAACGCAGGGTCAGATTGCGCAAAGTTCATAAAGACAGCCCCACTCTCTTACATGTCCTCATCACAGACGTACACATTTCCCTGTTATTGTGTTTCCCACACCTCTATAATAACACCGGTTAGTTATCAAAGTACAGGCGGCCCTCATTTCTCATACCAGCTGAGTGCCAGCTGGCAGGACTAGTGGGCGAGATCACTAACTGTCTGCTGACCTCTATTGGGTGCTGTGGCGTAGGGGCACTGAGGAGGGCCGTGCGCAAGGGGCACCTGTCTCCTCAACGTCAGTGTCCCCAGCTGGAGGTCATCCAAGTAGGACTGACAGAGAAGTGTGCATGCTGCTGAGGGGAAAGCAAATACACCGAAGAACAGAGAGGGAACAAAAAAAAAAAAAAACGCTTGAAATTTCAGCTTCCGAAGCTGGATTTTTAAACATACAAACAGCCAGCAATCCTCTGCTTTCAACTGGATGTATTTTCCTATAAAATTCTCGGTCACACTGTAAACAAAGTCTTCATATAAAGGCTAGCATATATAAAGCCTTCATAAATGTGACGTGATGCCTTCATAAATCACACATAAGCAAATGTCATGCTTTATAAAGAGTGACATAACCGACAATGTCACCCAGCTAATGGCTAGGATGCTAAACCAGCTAATGGCTAGGATGCTAGGCTAACTGACAGATTTGGCATAACATGTTGCATACGATGGTGTTATGACAACACCTTTTTTGAAGCATGACATTTGCTTATGTATGATTTATGAAACCATTATATCATTTATGAAGGCTTTATATATGCTATATAAAGCCTTTATATGGCAACATTGTTTAAAGTGTGACCAAATTCTCAGATGTTAGTTCTGTTATAAAATATTGATTCTAGGCGGCAGATAGATTTGTTTTCATAGGTTTGATTCAAAGCACAATGCCAAAATGTGTCAGGTCAGCTTTTACAATTTAATATAATTTTAACCCCGACAGTGAAAGTTATATTTAAAATTTTTATTTTTTTTATATTTAAAGTTTTTATTTTTTAACACTTGAGTTGCATTTGAACATACAGGAAGTACAAACACCACAAAGTACAAACACCAGTGTAAAGTCAATTAATATGTTGGTCAACCGTGTGGCTAGTATGACTTGTATGCGCCTTAACATACCTGCTTCTGAAATTCAGCAGAGGGAATACAACACATCTCTTCCTTTGGAAAGCTGATCTATGCGCTTGATTAGTTTCAGACCTGGTGACTGAGATACACCTTGCCTTTTTCCATGTATGTTTTCATTGCATCTAGCATCTTGTATCAAGCATAAACATATGCTGCTAAAATATCAGGTTGAAAGGTAACACATGCTATGATAACAGGAGTTGAACGATGACAATTTAGCTCTGTATATTTGTCCATTGTCTCCTTCTAGTGAGAAGCCATATGAGAAAATGGGAACTATTGAGGCCCACTTTGTCACTGGCAGTGGTAGGCGAATGGTCCGGTGGCGGAAACATGATGGAAGTCTACAAGTTTCACCAGAACCGGTGGAGTGAGTGTCTACAGAATATTTAGTCTCTCTAAATTGTAATTGCTACTGTAGCAATGAATGCTACTTGCAATCAAGAGAATAGACATATAATCACATACAACATATAACTGTTCTATATGCTGAGAAAATCCCAACCCCTAAATATTTTTTTGTAATAATATTTTGAAATGGTAGCATTCGCCAATGTATATGTTTGAATGTATGCCATTTTCAGAGATTCTTTTTCATACAGGTGGAATGATCTGATTACAGAATTACAATTTCACTCGTGTTTCCAGGAGTATGTGACCATAAAAATACAATGGCAAGGATAATATAACATTAATGCACATATTTCTCTAAAAGACAAGCAGACCCATTGTTCACAGCCATCTGGGAGGGCAATGTGAAGATGGTGAGAGACCTGGTGAATTGCTCCTCAAAAAGTATAACAGAGCCTTACAGAGATGGGTGGATAGCCCTACATGAAGCTGCATACTACGGCCAAGAGGAGTGCCTCCGGATTCTTCTGAGAGGTGAGTTCAAATAAAAACTGGTGAATGAACAAATGGAAATGACCTTTGTATCAGAAATATGAGTCACAAACAAACAATTCTTCAGCATGAAGTCCTGCAAGTTTTAAAGATTAAGCCAACAGATTAGTTCATAACTCAAATATTGGCCAGATAGTTACAATGTCAGATGAAAGGAAATGCACGCAAACCAAGGCTAAGCAAAAACCAGCAGGCTTTCCAGGACTGAAGTTCTCTTTCTCTGTCTTTGTTTTTCCTACTCAAGCAGCTTTTAAGATCTTCGTTGTGTAATTATGGTAGTGATTCCTTACCTACGGCCAGCCCAATCCCAGATAGGTTGATATTAACTGAAAATAGGAAAAATATTTTAAAATGGGCTCCCATATGCATGTGCTCTGTGTAACTCCTCCCCTCTGTGTGCTCTGAGTAACTCCTCCCCTCTCTGTGCTCTGTGTAACCCCTCCCCTCTGTGTGCTCTGTGTAACTCCTCCCCTCTGTGTGCTATGTGTAACCCCTCCCCTCTGTGTGCTCTGTGTAACTCCTCCCCTCTGTGTAACCCCTCCCCTCTGTGCACTCTGAGTAACTCCTCCCCTCTCTGTGCTCTGTGTAACCCCTCCTCTGTGTGTAACTCCTCCCCTCTGTGTGCTCTGTGTAACCCCTCCCCTCTGTGCTCTGTGTAACCCCTCCTCTCTGTGTAACTCCTCCCCTCTGTGTGCTCTGTGTAACTCCTCCCCTCTGTGTGCTCTGTGTAACTCCTCCCCTCTGTGCGCTCTGTGTAACCCCTCCCCTCTGTGCACTCTGTGTAACTCCTTCCCTCTCTGTGCTCTGTGTAACCCCTCCTCTCTGTGTAACTCCTCCCCTCTGTGTGCTCTGTGTAACCCCTCCCCTCTCTGTGCTCTGTGTAACTCCTCCCCTCTGTGTGCTCTGAGTAACTCCTCCCCTCTCTGTGCTCTGTGTAACCCCTCCCCTCTGTGCACTCTGAGTAACTCCTCCCCTCTCTGTGCTCTGTGTAACCCCTCCTCTCTGTGTGCTCTGTGTAACTCCTCCCCTCTGTGTGCTCTGTGTAACCCCTCCCCTCTATGCACTCTGAGTAACTCCTCCCCTCTCTGTGCTCTGTGTAACCCCTCCTCTCTGTGTGCTCTGTGTAACCCCTCCCCTCTGTGTGCTCTGTGTAACTCCTCCCCTCTGTGTGCTCTGTGTAACCCCCCCCCTCTGTGCACTCTGAGTAACTCCTCCCCTCTCTGTGCTCTGTGTAACCCCTCCTCTCTGTGTAACTCCTCCCCTCTGTGTGCTCTGTGTAACCCCTCCCCTCTGTGCACTCTGAGTAACTCCTCCCCTCTCTGTGCTCTGTGTAACCCCTCCTCTCTGTGTAACCCCTCCCCTCTATGCACTCTGAGTAACTCCTCCCCTCTCTTTGCTCTGTGTAACCCCTCCTCTCTGTGTGCTCTGTGTAACCCCTCCCCTCTGTGCACTCTGAGTAACTCCTCCCCTCTCTGTGCTCTGTGTAACCCCTCCTCTCTGTGTAACCCCTCCCCTCTATGCACTCTGAGTAACTCCTCCCCTCTCTTTGCTCTGTGTAACCCCTCCTCTCTGTGTGCTCTGTGTAACCCCTCCCCTCTGTGTGCTCTGTGTAACTCCTCCCCTCTGTGTGCTCTGTGTAACCCCTCCCCTCTGTGCACTCTGAGTAACTCCTCCCCTCTCTGTGCTCTGTGTAACCCCTCCTCTCTGTGTAACTCCTCCCCTCTGTGTGCTCTGTGTAACCCCTCCCCTCTGTGCACTCTGAGTAACTCCTCCCCTCTCTGTGCTCTGTGTAACCCCTCCTCTCTGTGTAACTCCTCCCCTCTGTGTGCTCTGTGTAACCCCTCCCCTCTGTGCACTCTGAGTAACTCCTCCCCTCTCTGTGCTCTGTGTAACCCCTCCTCTCTGTGTAACTCCTCCCCTCTGTGTGCTCTGTGTAACTCCTCCCCTCTGTGTGCTCTGTGTAATTCCTCCCCTCTGTGCGCTCTGTGTAACCCCTCCCCTCTGTGCACTCTGTGTAACTCCTTCCCTCTCTGTGCTCTGTGTAACCCCTCCTCTCTGTGTAACTCCTCCCCTCTGTGTGCGCTGTGTAACCCCTCCTCTCTGTGTAACTCCTCCCCTCTGTGTGCTCTGTGTAACTCCTCCCCTCTGTGCACTCTGTGTAACTCCTCCCCTCTCTGTGCGCTGTGTAACCCCTCCTCTCTGTGTAACTCCTCCCCTCTCTGTGTGCTGTGTAACCCCTCCTCTCTGTGTAACTCCTCCCCCCTCTGTGCGCTGTGTAACCTTTCTTCTCTGTGTAAGTCCTCCCCCCGTCTGTGCTCTGTGTAACTCCTCCCCTCTGTGCGCTCTGTGTAACTCCTCCCCTCTGTGTGCTCCGTGTAACTCCTCCCCTCTGTGTGCTGTGTGTAACTCCTCCCCTCTGTGTGCTCTGTGTAACCCCTCCTCTCTGTGCACTGTGTAACCCCTCCCCTCTGTGTAACTCCTCCCCTCTGTGTGCTCTGTGTAACCCCTCCCCTCTGTGTAACTCCTCCCCTCTGTGTGCTCTGTGTAACCCCTCCCCTCTGTGTAACTCCTCCCCTCTGTGTGCTCTGTGTAACCCCTCCCCTCTGTGTGCTCTGTGTAACCCCTCCTCTCTGTGTAACTCCTCCCCTCTGTGTGCTCTGTGTAACTCCTAATCTCGGTGCACTCTGTGTAACCCCTCCCATCTGTGTGCTGTGTTATGCTGCTTTGAAGTGATGTTGTAGTTTTCTCAGAGTCGGGAATGTATATCAGAACTCGGTGAACCAACTCATTTGCGTTCACATGCTTCATGGTCAGAAAATCTCCAGAGCTCAACTGTCAAGACACATTTTTCGTACTCAGCCGTCTGGGCTAGGAATCGACTAGCTAGTTATAGCAAGCAATCTTTGGGTGAGGGTTAAGAATACGAGTACCACAAAGAATTGAATGCTGCAGTACTATAGTTATCAAATAATGTCTGAGTGTTTTAAATTTGTATGCTCTGTGTACGGTGTGTGTAACAACTCCCCTGTGTGTATATGCTCTGTGTACGGTGTGTGTAACAACTCCCCTGTGTGTATATGCTCTGTGTACGGTGTGTGTAACAACTCCCCTGTGTGTATGCTCTGTGTACGGTGTGTGTAACAACTCCCGTGTGTATGCTCTGTGTACGGTGTGTGTAACAACTCCCCTGTGTGTATGCTCTGTGTATGGTGTGTGTAACAACTCCCCTGTGTGTATGCTCTGTGTACAGTGTGTGCAACAACTCCCCTGTGTGTATGCTCTGTGTACAGTGTATGTGTGTAACAACTCCCCTGTGTGTATGCTCTGTGTACGGTGTGTGCAACAACTCCCCTGTGTGTATGCTCTGTGTACAGTGTGTGCAACAACTCCCCTGTGTGTATGCTCTGTGTACAGTGTGTGCAACAACTCCCCTGTGTGTATGCTCTGTGGTACTCCTCCCTCATGCTTATGGTGTGTGTAACAACTCCCCTGTGTGTATGCTCTGTGTACGGTGTGTGTAACAACTCCCCTGTGTGTATGCTCTGTGTACGGTGTGTGCAACAACTCCCCTGTGTGTATGCTCTGTGTACGGTGTGTGTAACAACTCCCCTGTGTGTATGCTCTGTGTACGGTGTGTGTAACAACTCCCCTGTGTGTATGCTCTGTGTACAGTGTGTGTGTAACAACTCCCCTGTGTGTATGCTCTGTGTACGGTGTGTGTGTGTAACAACTCCCCTGTGTGTATGCTCTGTGTACGGTGTGTGTGTGTAACAACTCCCCTGTGTGCATGCTCTGTGTACGGTGTGTGTAACAACTCCCCCGTGTGTATGCTCTGTGTACGGTGTGTGTAACAACTCCCCTGTGTGTATGCTCTGTGGTACTCCTCCCTCATGCGTATGGTGTGTGTGTAACAACTCCCCTGTGTTTACGCTCTGTGGTACTCCTCCCCCAGCCCGCCCTGAGATGATAAACACGCGCAGTGAGAAAAACCAGACCCCCCTATTCCTGGCCGTGAGCCGCAACCATGTGGCCTGTGCTCGGTTCCTGCTGGAAAATGGAGCGGACCCTGACATGCCCAACAGTTCCAAAGAGACTCCCCTCCTCAAAGGTAACATCACCATGTATGGAAATTTGTCATTAGATTTACAGTCATAATGTAGTGATACATATACACATCCCCAACTTTGCAGGAACTGTGTACAAAGATACGAAGTAGGAGTGCCCTACACTGATGCTCCTTAACATGTTTAGCTGGACAAAAATAATGTTTTGACTGTAGTCAGGACCAGATTAAACAAAACAAAGGCAAAAAAGGCTTCTGAGGTTGAAACACTTTATGTTTACTGTATACTGCGGGGATCCTCAACTATTATGCAGTTACTTAATTCAGGGTATCACTCCTGAGATGAAGTATTTCCCTAGAATTTTGAATGTCGTGAGGATAGCTAGAATTACTATTTAAATAGTCTTCAGGTCTTTGGGTAATGACAGTTCCAATGCAGTAATTTAATGAGGAAAAATTGATAAACCAGCCCCTAGTATCTGTGTGGTGACTGCATCTCTCAGTATGCCCCCTCCCAATTCACCTCTCCCCAGCTTGTGAGAGAGAGAATCCGGAAACCCTGGCACTACTCCTGAACCATGGAGCCCTGGTGAACAAGACCTGTGGCGAGGGCTGGACGTGTCTCCATGAGGCTGTGTGCCGCAACCATGTGGAGATCTGTGAGATGCTGGTGAAGGCTGGTGCCAAGGTCAATGTCTCCAACATGTACGGCATTAACCCACTCTTTTCGGCAGCCCAAAGCGGACAAGTAGACACTCTGCGCTTCCTAATCAAAAGTGGTGAGCTTCTCATGGTTGTGTATCCAATACCATAAGGCCCCTGATTAGTGTTATTCGGTTGGTCATCTTACTTTGAGTTTTAGTCCCTAATACCTGCTCCATACAAGATAACAGAGTGTGAAGTAGTGGCCGCTGTTCCCACCAGAATCTAAGGAGGCATGTAAAAGCCATGAGCCAAGGGGGTGGGAGGTAAAACTCACAGGGAATAACTGGGTAACCCACACTTACTTTAATTTCACTAAAGTATAATTAATTCAATAATATTTTATATTAATATTATTTTTACTATAGCAATATAAAATGGTGAAAGCATGTGAGGATGTACAGCATTTAAATTACATTTTTAGTCTAGATACAGACCAGACCATAGTCCAATGAATGACCCTCATTCCTAAAATTATGATGCCCAGCACAATGAAATCTCACTTGCAAAGTTGTCCCCATAGTAAATAGTTTTCTATTTATCTAGATGACATTAGGTAAGAGAAGTATTTCCAATTTATTGAGATATTTCTGTTTACGTTTTGTGTAGGTTATTTGTGGTTGCCATCTAGGTTACTTGTAGTATAGGTTCCAATTTGCAAACAAAGTGACTATTTATTAAATTTAAATTATTTTCAATTTACCTATATTTAACCTAATAGGTCAACTGAAAACCTAATGCTCATTTACTGTGACATCCTGAGGAAACAAAGAGGGTTACTTACTTTTTTCATGACCACGACGAGTCAGGACCTAGGTTTAACGTCTCATCTGAAAGACGGAATCTCCTACAGTGCGTGGAGCATTGGTTTTCTACTTGGACAGGAGGGAAGACTGCCCCTGATGGCCCACTAACTACACTTCCACAGCAGCATACTACTAATTAAACCCAGCCCTGTTTAGCTTCAGTGGTTTCAACATGAGAAGCTTGACATCAGAAAGCTAACGGTTGATGTTTGTTGCACGTATAGATGCATATGAAGCTTCCATGTAGGTTCTGTGTATTTTATTTCCATACGTGTTACTTTTAGTTTCTAGGTTGCAAGTAAAGTGACTAATTCCCTGCCTTCCTTTCAGGTGCGGATATAAACAGCCAGGCGAATGATGGGGCCACAGCTCTGTACGAGGCCAGTAAGAATGGCCATGAGGAGATTGTGGAGCTCCTTCTATCTCAGAACGCAGATGCCAACAGAGCAGCTAAATCTGGGTTCATGCCCCTGCACATCACTGCCCAGCGTGGAAATGAGGGGTATGCGCCATTTCACTATCCATTTTTATTTAGGGCTAACCTTTAGTGTTTTGACATGTTTTGGTTTCCTCATTCAATCATTTATTCATTTTTTCCTTCGTTCCAACATTCCACTGCTCATATCTCACGTGAAAGCTATAACACTGTGTAACCTTAATCATGAATTTAATACTGTTTATTCAAAGTGGAAGTTTCTAAACAATAATACAAAAGCAGAGAAGCCTGCAAAAATCTAAATTTAATCAGTGAAAGGCAAGACAGCTTAAAACAAAAAGTTACGATGTAAACAAACCATGAAGAGTGATTTAGGGTTAACAAAAGCTTCATGAAATGGAGGAAATTGACAATACAGGAAAAGGGGCACAGTAGTGTTTTTTACATTTTGTAGTCCTTCAAAGCATACCTGATGAGGACTACATGCAGTATATCCAAATGAAGAAGCATTGGGGTAAACTCAAAGCACTGCCTGATAGCTGTGATGGAGGAGGCTGTAAAAGTGGTATGCTTCATTGTCTCACATTGTTTTCAGAAAAAGGCTGCTCTTCAAAATGACCGACACCTACGATTATGAGAATTCAGTGAAGTAAGTCTGTGTGGCAGGTAGTGGGCAGGAGCTGCAATTTATGTTCTACCAGAGAAGCACTGCTTTAACAATGGCTTTAACCTTAGCTTTGCGAGAGTGGCAGCTGGTAGCTCATGCTCTTTTCCTACTCATGCCAAAACCAGGCCTGCTAGCCCGGAGAAGACTGTCTACTATTTTGCTTTAGTCTGTGTTGTCCCGAGCCGTGAAACACATAATTACATTTTTACAGTCTCTACTATAACCGTCAAAGAAAGAAGTAATGACATCAGCCAAAGTTTGGCAAATTGTAGCCGGCAAGAATTTAGCAACCAAAACATCCACCAAATCACCCTGTTACAATTCTTCTCGTTGAATGTTCATTATTGTCCTCTCTATGAACATTAGTGCATGATGGCTATGACTGTCAATAGCTGCTCCATGCTGCATTTTCCATTATATAAGTGCAAATATCTGTACTTATGTTACACTGCTATTCACAAAGGTTGCTGCACTAAGAATAGAATTAGACTTTCTTCACTGTAAAAAATGTTTTTGGGTTCTCCCAATTTAAATATTTTTAAGTAACTGATTACAATAGCACTTTTAAGTTTGCTCAACTTTCAACATTCAAAGTTCTATTTCGTTCCTTAGACCATTAGGGTCGTCAATATGGATGGCCTTCTGGGGCCAGATTTGGTCGGGGGCGTCGATTTTATCGTTCAATCACGATTCCTATCGTACCCCAAAGGCGAGGATAAGCACTTACGAGCGGCATCTGCGAATAGCACGGATATCAGCTCTTGGATACTGCAGCGGTACGTACGTGATGCTACCGCATTTACTGCGTTCACTCTAGTGAAGCAAGTCACGCGGTGAACAGGTTTGTATGCAGTAAAGTACAGGTTTGTATCTTTCTACGATTTCATTGATCGTACCTGGGTGTGGAGAGTGTACCCCAGTGAGATCTACTACCAAACAATCGGCGAGCTATGGCTCCAGTGATTGATTCTAAGCCGGTATTGGCTGCGCGAGCACACTAGTGAGGCTTTCCAATCGGCTAGCACGGTGCTACATCGATTGGTTTACAAGGCAGAGTACGCGTCATTCGCTACACTACCAACTTTCCTTACTAAGAGACAGGGGCGCCGCCAGAGATTTTGGGCCCCATGAAAAGATATATCACATTGGGCCCCACCACCCCAGGCCACGCCAACCCTGCAATTGCTGTAACCACACCTCCAGGAACCAATTGACCCACTCAAATCAACATAAATATTGTGCTTAAAATGTCAGTTTAACCTTAAATAAACGTATTATGGACAATAACTGTCCTTATATGTAATTTTAATGCAATATAAGGACTGTTTTTGCGGCTTTTAAACTCACATTTTCCCAACATTCGATCAATGATAAGAGTAGGACTCTGAGGGCACCGAAAACAGATCAGCACAGCCAATATTCTGTTCTATTCAGTAGTCTCGCGGTCATTATTTCAGTTGACTTGATCAACTGTCAGAATTCTGAAAGACTGTCAGGTCAATATTTTCGCTGATCACTCGATATATCCCGCCTTATTAAGTCGAAAGGTTTAAACGGATTTTGAATATTGACATGTCAGGCTCCAATCACGTTTAGTATGACGAGTGTCTGCAGGTGCTCTTTATTGTACTAAGGTGCTCTTTATTGTACTAAGGTACGAAATTCTGTTGATCAAACCTGGGCGTGGAGAGTATTCCCCAGTGAGATCTGTTACATCGATTGGTTTGTAAGGCAGAATACGTGTGCTTTGCTACACTAGCTGCCAGAACGCCACTATTTGGCACCCTTGACCAAACATGATGAGTCTCTGGGTGTGGTCACTGAGGAGCCCGACCCTTCGATAACAAAGTGTGGCTCCCCCATCCAACGGACGCTACTCAACTCCAGAGCCCCCTCTACGAGGAGGGCCTATGGATATATGTTGCAGCTATTTAGCACATGGTGTTTAAGGGAAGGTGCAGACCCCGTGCACTGTCCGATCCCTGTACTATTGGACTTTTTACAGTCCTTACTTAATATCAGGAAAGCAACCAGCACACTGAAAACGTATGCGGCTGCCATATCCAGCAGGCATGTTTGGGTACATAACAAGCCTGCAGGGAGCCATTACCTTGTCAGCCGGTTCCTGAGGGGTGCCCGGCGGCTGAGACCTGCGAGGTCACTGGTAGCTCCCTCCTGGGATCTCCCCTTGGTACTGAGAGCGCTCACGGTTCAGCCCTATGAGCCTCTCGAGACTATCAGCCTTAAGTGTTTTTCTTTTAAAATGGCGTTCCTGCTTGCGATGGCATCAGCATGACGCATTAGTGAGCTCTGCGCTCTCTCCATCAGCGCAGAGTGACTAAGGTGGAGACCGGCCAATGTAGGAGTCACGTTGCGGCCTAATGCATTGTTCCTGCCCAAAATCATTTCGGCATTTCACATCAACCAGCCGATCGGGCTCGCGGCACTTCACCCCCGCCAGATGAGGACATGCGGGACGCACACCTGATATGTCCAGTGCGTGCGCTGCGATGCTATGTCGAAGCTACCACTTCCTTCAGACATACAGCGCAAGTCTTTGTCTGCTACGGCAAGACTAAAGGGACAGCGCTCTCGGCTCAAAGCCTCTCCTGGTGGGTAGTGAAGGAAATAGCCACAGCCTATGGTGGAATTGTGCCATGCCTTGTTTATTTTTGCATTTTCATATGTTGGCACAGTGTAAAATTCTTAGTTGTATGAACTTGGTAATTTTGGTTTTGTATTTGAGTGGAGTAAAATGTAGCTTGCAAAAGTACAATTATTTTACTGGACCTATTAGTCTTGTTAGCTTAACAGCACAATAAGTTCATAATTTTAGTAACTAATTTATAGTTGCTGTGCTAACATAAACAGCTTGTCACCAGAGCTTTGAACCTTGAAAGTTGAGCAAACTCAAAAGTGGTACTGTAAACAGTTACTTAATTGAGAGAACCAAAATTTTTTTAGAGCGTTTGCAAGTTGGACAACAGATTGTCTCGCAAAGCATAAGCTTGGCTCAGCACCGTTTCATCAATGGATAGGGGATAATAAGAGTTATTGTAACAATTGATTCATGATTGCATGTATTCACGCTATCTAAATCATTTAAAATAATTATTTATAAATAATGTTTTTTTGTATGCATAAAGTGAGCTTTGCTTTTAATTATGCTAATGCTGAGTAAACTGCAACAGATAACACTGACTACTATAGATCAATGACCAGTTGTAACTGCAAGCATATGATGTTACTCTATGTAAAATACATGTTTAAGCCAGTAATCCATTGTAACACATCCAACATTAAAGGGGTTTGTCTCTTTTCAAAGGTAAGTAAATACAGTAGATATTGCTAATGCGACTTTGTGAAGTAAAGTTTTTTACTTTTTCAGCAGCAGTTTCAACCATTGTAGAAACTGCCCTAACTTCTGAATTGACATTAAACTAGAAAGACATTGGCTATGCTGAGGGATGTGTTAGGGCCCTGTGAGTTTCCACTGACCCCATCCCATGTTGCTCCCATCCAGAATTGTGGCCCTGCTCATCCCCGTCACCAGCAGGGCCCGTGTGCGGCGCAGTGGTATCAGCCCCCTCCACCTGGCCGCTGAACGCAATAAGGACGACGTCCTGGAGGTCCTGATAGATGCGGGCTACGATGTCAATGCCATGCTGTCACCTGACCGCTCCAAGATGTATGAGGACCACCGGAGCACAGCGCTCTACTTTGCAGTCATCAACAACAACATTGAGGCCACCACCATGCTCCTGGAAGCAGGCGCTAACCCCAACCTGGACACCTTCAGCCCGCTGCTAGTGGCCCTGCGGCAGGGCTGCATCCAGACGGTCGCCCTCCTGGTGGACCATGGCGCTAATGTCAACGCCTGTGTCCCCACCCATCCCACTTCTTTCCCCGGCACCGTTATGTTCTGCATGAAGTACCTGTCCATGCTCAAGTACCTGATGGACAATGGCTGTGACGCCCTGTCCTGCTTCAAGTGTAATTACGGCAGCAACCCACACCCACCCATCAAGACAACACGCAGCAGGAGAAACCTGGATGACACAAGTGAAGAAGCGACTCCCAAAACTCCTGTGCAGGTAGAGTATGATTTGGCTTAATGATGGTCACAGTGGAAATTGTTGGAAATGGTGAGGGTTATTGATTTGCTTTGGCTTTTCTAATTTTGCTTTCCTAAATCTCTCAGTTCTGCGAGATGATTTCAACAGACCTGATCTCTCGCTGGGCAGGGCCCATTGTTGACGTACTGCTTGACTACGTTGGCAACGTGCAGCTCTGTGCCAAACTTATTGAACATCTGGACAGCTATGAGGATTGGGCGGCCATCAAGGAGAAATCGGGTAAACACACATGCACGCGCGCACTCACACTGTAAGGAATGTTCCATGACTCTGGATGCAGTTGCAGGTACAATTCCATTGTACCACCAATGCAGACTCAAATACTGGACTGGGCAGAGGCAAAATCACAAACCAGAAACAAAAGGGAGTTTGGTACGCAAAAATCAAAAGGGTAGGGAATTGGATAGAGTATGTCGCAAACTTACACAAGGGAAGTAGTGTAATGCTATCTGGGGAAGGGTAGAAAATTGAGGGAATATAAAGGAGAAGCAATCAGTCCTTGTGATGAAGGACAGGTGCAGGTATTAATTAGGAACAGGTGCAGGTAATAATGGGGAAAGTGGCAATGAGAGTGTGCCGGTGGTTAGTAGACCGGCAAAGCCGAGTGCTGCCCGGCCGTGCAGGGCAGAGGAGGGTGGGACATGCATGCACGAACGCACACACACAAACACACACACACACACACACACACACACACACACACACACACACACACACACACACACACACACACACACACACACACACACACATCACAAAGGAGAACAATAAACCCAATGCCAAACTCAAATCCATAATTTTACACATCCAAACCAAATTTCAAATGCTTGTGATTTTTGAGGTATTACTTTGAGTATTTGCCCTTATACCATACCATTACTGCGGCAGGTATGCATAAACACTGGAACATAACTGGCCTAAACAATTCTTATATAAATATACTGTTACAGATATTGAAAACCTCACATAGAGTAGACTAGTGTAGTGCATGCTTCATATCAAATGTCATATCCCTCTATCAGAAGCAATAGTTACAGCTTTTTTTTCTCCATACATTTCAATGCAGCAGAAGTTTTGGGCTCCATGTATGAAATGGCTTATGAGTTCTGCCTGTTCAAACACTATCATTTTAATTTCTTTGCACTATTTGTGTTACTATGTACTGGTACAGACCTCAAACATCCTGCAGTTGCATCCAATTCAGTTATACGTACACTGAGGCATTTCTGGCCTTTTTTTAAAACCAGGAGATGTGGCAGAAAAACACCAACAGCAATAACATGTTGTACACCATTGTACAAAAAACTCATTGTACAACACTAATAGAAATACAGTTTATGATAGTGAGAGAGAATTAACCCTTAATCTAATGTGATGTTTCAGTGCCTCCCCGCCCACTAATGCAACTGTGCAGGAGGAGGATCTGCTGTCTGGTGGGAAGAAAGAGACTGAGGCGCCTGGACACCCTGCCCCTCCCAGGACGACTAATCAAGTACCTGAAATATGAAGAGCGTTACCAACAAATTGACTTTTGACCTGTGGCTTGTCTGTGTATTTGTCTGGGCTCATTTTGCACAAATGTACGTATACCTAGCTCATCACAAAAGAAATCAACCCAGTGTAATGACATACTGTATATCTTTGCTTTCACAGGATGTGTGAACACGTCCTTTTTGTGGTGGGCTCACACACAGATGCAGACGCAGCAGCACACACACACACACACACACACACACACACACACACACACAACCTCATATCAATAAGCAACCATTATTTGCAAAGCAACCATGCTTCATAAAATGTACTACTTTTGATAGCATGCATGTTATGACCATCCTTAATAGTGTCAAATGAAATTTTACTGTGAAAATCATTGTAGTGCAAGTCAGTATTTATAGTAATTTTCGTTTTTGACCATTTCCTCTGTGGAACATTGATATAAGCTGAGCTTTGTAAGGCTGAGTGAATCTTGTGAATTTACATATTTCTCTGGCTAAAGAAGTTTCTAGAACCGCAACAAATCTAACCTACCTCTGTGGATTAGATGCAGAGATTTACATCCTTCCATCACTCATAAATAGCACATACTGTATCAGTATCTGTATCTGTAACAGTATCATGAACACTGTATATTCACAAACAGTTTGTATGTTCACTAGGATGGGGACGTCTGACCATAAAGGTGTCTGCATTTCTTTTTTCATAAAATGATTATCCTAATCTAATTCTGATAGCTAGAAAAGTGCATGGCGTGCTATTATTTAAAAAAAATCAAATTGTTATGTTGTCATAAATAGAAAAGAGCATTCATGAAGTTATTAAATGTAGAAACTTGAAAATGAACCACCCTTTAAAATGTTTTAGTCATCAGAAAGGCTGTGAGGTGAATAGTTAATTTGATATGACACCCAGGCCTGTGCCATGACAAAACTAAACCCAGAAAAATTGTTTGATTGGACACTCCAAGCAGTGGACTTCCTGTTTTCCCAAGCAAAGCCATGGTGTGACATCACCCAGAAATCCTTCTTGAAATGGTGACACCAAGAACCGAAAGAGGCATAAAAAGCAGTAAACCTGTAACATACCTTCATCATCAATTGCCACCATGTGAATGGTTGGACTATATTATGTTTCTATTGAGATGTTTGGCTACTGTAGTTTTGGCAATGTTACTCACATAGCTACTCCCTAATTTATTCAGTTTTAATCTGCTTGTTAACATCTTCAGTAATCGGGAGCCAAATTAATATCCATTAAATGACCAGTCAGGACAATTTATGTTCTGTTCACTAACAAATATGTTGAATTTGGATAACTCTGTGCTTTTAATTACTATCAATAATATTGGCTATCTTGTATGTTAATTACAACTTTTCCCAAAGGAACTTCACTTGTTACAAATTTTAATGATAATTATATGGACAGTTTTTGGTCAGCTTGTGGAACGCCATTTCCCAATATTTACGTAAGGACTGAGCATCCTTTTATGATAGGGTCAGTCAGGTCAACCTCTGAATATCTGAGATCTGATGGACTCTAGTTGCCACACTGTTTAAGAGTAGAGCACTCTGGTTGAAGCTGTAGCATTTATGTGATTATAGTTCTCTAGAGCTTTTGCAAACCTATGTTTCCCAGGGTATTACAGATTGTCGTATTGGTGCTTCTCCAAGATTATTGTATCTTCAAGTTTACTTGCTAGATTACTTGGTGAAAATTGTATTGAAAACCAGACAGGTAACATTGTTGCTTCTGTAAATCATAATCAAGGGATGTTCAGTTGCAAAATTATTGTGGAATACAACACTTTCAATATTGTATTTTGTTAATGCAGCTGCCTGTCTGGCTTGTTAATTTATGTTTTTATATAAATACATTTTCTATTGTTTGTTGGAAGTGTCATATGTATTGCAGAACTACTGTAGACTTTAGATATTAATTTTAATTAAAAAATTTTGAGTAGTACTTTGTTATATTTTATTCTTTTTTAGGAAATGCTGGTGAAACATGTTACAGAAAAAGCATTGTTGGTGTGATTTAATACTGATATTGTTGCCAATATTCAATTCACTTCAGTGTAATATAGAAGAAAAAAATATATGGGTAAATGCATATTTTCTTGTAACTACGAGTATGAAATAAGTGGTGAGGAATTTCACTAAAGTACATATGGTGATGGGCTTATTGATTTTTTTGACAAACTTTTTCATACAATGTGGGTACAGCTCTAATTCACTGTGAATATATAGAGAAACCTAATAGACGGTTTCAAATAAAGGTTGTAAATACAGTATTTTTAACAGAATTTAAGAACAAACTAAAACCACATACAAGAGAACAATACAAGACTCAAAGCTGTCACCTTATAAGACCTGCAAGGTTACTCAAACCTAAACCTATATATACCAGCAGTTAAGGGAGTAAGGGAGATTGACGTTATTTGGGAAATATCAGACACAGATGGAGTTACATATAAGCCCATTTTTCCATCACTGCCAAATCCTCCAGCACTGGGCAATACAAGAACCTTTTTGTTTTCAGGATAAAAAATAGGCTAAATAAAATTCAAAATCTCAACAAAACAACAAATTCGTAATGTCATATTTATTGTTTGGTTCTTCATTTATAATATAACATTAAAAAATATATTATGCTAGTTACTATGGAGACATTACCCACACTATGCACGCTTTGGCAGTAATGTAAGGGAAAGCACCAACAATCAATCAGTGTTACAGCCCCATGCCAGTCAAATCTACAACCCACCCCTTCCCCCTCAAGAATTTTGTCTTGTACTTGTTTCTGACCATTGTGTGTGGGTTTTGAGAGACCATTGGGCTGGAAATATTTCTCTGAACTGGCAACACTGAATTCAATATTTTCATTGTTCTTTTTTTGTTACTAAAACCTCTCGCTTTGAAAATGGGCTAACTGTTGCAGATTTAGCTTGCAATTTTGCAATGGGTCTTGTGTTGCTTCCAGTGAAATAAAAGTCCCTTCTTCTGACTCACAGCAGAGTCTGTGAACATGTTAGGGTGTTCAGGACAGGGACCCAATCGCAGACCAGGATGAGGCAAAATAATAGTTTAATCAGTCCAAGGTCAGAAGCCAGGTGATCAGAAAGACAAAATACAAAATCAGTAGGCGGGCGAATAGTCAACAGTCCAAATACAAAATCTGTGAAGTCACTGGCGAAGGTACACAAGGGAAAGGCTGAGGCGAGGTCCAAGAAAACAAACAAGAGTCAAAACCAAAGTGTCAGAAGGGCAACCAAAACAAAAACGACAAGCAGGCTCAGAACTCGGAAGGACGGAAGGGGGTCTCAGGACTTACAAAAACCACAGGCTAGACGCAACACACCGGCACAGGGAAAACTGTAAGACAGTCTGACGGAGACCGTGTGCAAACTAGAGACTAAAATACACTGGGCGAAGATTACACAAAAGGAATCAGGTGTGCAGAGGAGGGGAAATGGGAGAGTACACAGGTGACAACAATGAGGGTTAACAAGGACTAATAATACAATAACGGGGGGGAACGTAAGACACAGACTAGAATACACGTAGACACAATGATAACAAATGGCCTGGGGTTGGCAGGTAGACACATGCACAGCTCAGAGGGGAGGAACGCAGAAGTGGACACACGTGCAGAGAATGCAAAAGCACAGATAGATACAGGGATAGGATAACGAGGAGGGAAATGACAGCTGCAGGTAGAAACTCAATGAATTAGTAATTAGTAATGTTAGTAGCGAACTCTAAAACCCTAATGTTAGTAGGTTAGCTGGTTAGTATTATATACACGTTAGATTGTTAGCAGGTTAGTATCAAATCTAATCTAACAGTTAGTACGATTAGTACATTAGTATTATATACAAATATTAAGAAAGCCAGAAGGAAGAAAACGTGATACGAAATACAGAGGAAACCCAAATGTACCCAAAATCACCCGAATAGTGCAATGACAAAGACAGGGAGTGGAATCTCGGGAAACATGGAACATGGACTGACAAGGGAACTAGAGGGATGGTAAAATACTAAACACAATACACAAAGTCAGGAAAATAATAAACACCGAGAATAAACGGGAGAAAATAAACAGACAATCGCGAGGGTAATGCGGGGAAATAATAGGCACAATAAAACAAAGATCAGAGAAATAAGCAAAAGAAATCAGGAAACATTAATATACAGAACAAACATACAGACAAAATACAGGATCCTGAGAGAACAGGGGAAAAGGAGAAATAGCCTGCTGGGTTTCTTCCCTGCCTTGGCTTTAACCCACAGCACATTTAAAAATAAAGAAATAAATAAGCCTTGGTCTGGACCCTCGCACAAACTTGAGTCATTGGACAGGTCACATGGGAACACTCACTTTTCATACAAATAGTGCAACCTCAAGTAGCTGCTGTCAATCAAAGAAATTTGATTTTCTGGAATAGCAAGGCTGTTACCTTAAACGCCCTGCTCAAGTCCAAGAAACTGTGTCGGCATGATTTATTGCAGTAACATTTCAATTTATCCCAGAACAAATGGGGTTGCGCAACATAGGGGTTGTGCAACATTGCAGCTCTGGTTCCCAAGAGCCAGTGTTTGGAAGCCAAAACACCTTGGATAGATACTACAAATTATTGAAAAGCGAGGCTAGTTCAAATATTCCCCTGCAACAATGCATGAACCTGCCTCTCCGGATGGGCGACACGTAGCGTGCGGGGAGAGGGATTTCCTGTCCCAGGCTCAAACGCGTGCATTGCTATGACCCCCATCTATAGCCTATGGCAAAGTCACCACATTGTGCCTCTGACCTGTTAGCTATAGCTGCTCTCTAATTCCAGGGCATAATGTCATATTGTTTCTAGCTTGTCATCACAGAATGATCCATCATACACATCGCCATGGAGGTGCGGGGTGTTGATAGAGGACCTCCTCACTCTGGTTTGGATTCATGTAAATTATTTATGACACACTTTACAATAAGGGAACACAACTCATGCCTTAACTAATACATGGCTCATCATGATTTAATGCATGATAGAATAGAATAGAATAACTTTTATTTTCCCGTTTGGGAACTTGAGACATGGACAGTGGGGCAGACCCACAACACACAAACAAACATATCAAACAAAGACATTCAATAGAATCATTGCATTTATCAAGTGAACCAAAGTGGAATACAGCCATGATTAAAAATAGCCCCCGCTGTCCCGAGATGTCCAGTGGCACTAAGCAGTCCAACACACAAACTGCACCTCCACGACTCCAGTTCCTCCATACATGCAGTGTTGCGGTCTCTGTAAACTGTCAAAACGGATCCACCGAACTGCGTCAACCTTCCCAGTTGTCGCCTCACTCCTCCCCTGCATCATCTTCTCCCTCCATTCCCTGGTTTCCTTCCGAAGATTTCCTGCACTCCCGGATCAGTCCCGTCATCTTCAACTCTGGCAAAGAGCGATGGCAAACTTTGTTGCCGCAGATCCAACGGACATTCCCGAACATATGCTGCAAATGAGTCTCCATGGCGACGACCACAAACAAAACCATATCGACTAGACAAGTCGTCAATATCATAAAAACGAGCAGTAGGAGTGCCCTGAAAAATCTCCAGCCCGCTTCCCCATCCCACAACAGACACACAGCGCATGAAAAAAACAAAAGACAAAAGCCCGACACAACAAAATACATTCAAATTAACAAACACGAACACAAGAGACAGCTGGACTACATGTTGCCATTACAGCGCCACCATGAACTACATGTGGCTCAATATTAATAAATGATCGAGGCATTATTAGTTAATGTGATTACTTTACACTTAATGTATCATCAATTTATGAACATTAACTCACAGTTAAGTCATATATTAAGTAACAAAGCTGTTCTCTTTTAAAGCTACTGTACATAAAGCAAAATTCTTACATTTTGTTAAGGTTCCCGCAGGGGGGACCGGACCCAAATGCAAGACTCAGACGGCTCAGGGGAAAACTCCACCAGGGAGTACATTTATTCAGAGACATAGGCAGGGGCAAGACGAAACCAGACACGGGGCACAAGGTGAGGTCTAAGACTAGGAGGGGGCTATGACTAGGAGGGGTCAGGAACTAAGGAAGGGGTCAGGAACTAAGGAAGGGGTCAGGAACTAGGACGGGTTAGGAACCAGGCTAGGCAGGGACGGGCACTCAGGCCCGGGGGTCAGGAACGTGAACAGCACTCCGGCCGTGGGGTCAGCAAACATGGCACACCAGCCGTGAGGTCAGGAACAAGGACGGCAGGAACTCCGGCCAAGGGCTCAGGCGCTCAGCCTGGAGGGAAACGAGGGAGCCTGGAGGGAACAAAACCTAAACATGAACAAGACAAGACAAGGAGGTCCAAAACAAGAGGGTACAAAACAAGACGGTACAAAACAAGATGGAACATGGTGAGACAGAACAAGACAAGACCACAAACGGGAAACCCAGCTCACGAGCAAACACGACGAGCAACACAAGACGGTCCAGCCCCGAACAAAGTGACGGGGCAGAGTATATACAAGGACAAAAGGAGCAACAGGTGGGGGAAGGCTAACGAAGACACGAGACGAAAACACAATGCAGGTGTGGGGAGAGCAAGACACAAGTGGGAGAGAGGGAAAACACGGGGTGGACTGTGAGACAAAAGGAAAACCCGGGATGGAATCGGGGGACCTCACACATTTTTCCCAAACCATTGTGGTTTCTATGTTATACTTAGCAGCAATATGCAAATCCTTGTGGTTTGTTCTAATGAACTAGCCTAAATAAATATAACTACCGGACAGTGGCAAGCCAGCAAGCAAACTTACAAATGACAGCACAATCTCGTAGGAGCTAGCTTGCTAGCTATTTGTGTCTGAGATTGGTTTGCTGCTAGGTAAATTTTTTTTTTTTTTTTGCAAACATAGCCAACATTAAACACATTTATAATAAGCTAACTAGCTACATAAGCTGCTTACCGGAATTTCAGTAGTTCACTCATTTCAGAGGGTTAAAAGCATTCCCTGTCAAGGGATTCGGTTTTGTTTATGCAGCTTCTGCTGCATTCAAATGCTAGCTGGATCCATACCATAGATAGCCTGAAGAAAATATATCCATACCACAGAGTTCTGTGATTCTAAATTGTGCAGTTCAGTAACCATGGAAGTTCAAACTACTTTACGACTGTGGTCCTTGTATGATATTCATCACTTGCATTCCCTAATCAGAGTCAAATGTTGAGTGAGTCATATGTTGTCCAACCAGTCTTCTGTTTGTAAAGCACCACCACTATATCTTTGTAATTGTGTCAAGTAAAATCATGGATTCTTATTCTTATGTATTATGGTATAACTGGGTTGAAAATATGACTAAGCCCTGTAGTTTGGTAGAACCACATTAGAAAACATTTAGGGTTCACCCAAAAGCTTATTAGTCTGAATGATTGAATATTGAAAATAGGCTAATATTGAAAAATAATTACAAATTATGCATTTCCTAAGATAAATGAAAATGAAATGTGATATTATACGCCACATGCATACTGTATGTACAAGTGTGTGTGTGGGGGGGGGGGGGGGGGGGCTGAGCTTTGATTGGGAGCCCAAAATTTATAAATCCACCGCTGATGGTCTAAGAAGCTTTTGTACACTCAACTGGTTTACAACTAATTTGATGACATGTTACTAAATGTATGAACTACCTGAGTTAATGTTCATAAATAGATGATCCATTAAGTGAATAATGAACTAATAGTGCATTGATCATTTATTAATATTGAGCCACATGCAGTTCATGATAGATCATGCATTAAATCATGATTAGTCATGCATTATTTAAGCATGAGTTGTGTTCCCTTATTGTAAAGTTACCCAAATATGACACAACAAGATGGACAACTTCTGGTCTCTTTGCCCCTAGGTTGATTTATTCTATGCCTTTAAGTATGGGTATAGTGTGTATAGGCTAGACTCCCTCTGCAATCTCTCAGAAAACTTCAGCACAGCTGCCATAGTTTGTCAAAACAGCCAAATGTAATCAACATGTGACAGAATTACTGCACTTTTTCAGTTATGTTTTATTAAGTTCAGTTACATAACGGTCAGTTGTAGAGTATTTGCCCAAACAGAGTGACAGCTTTAGTGTATTCAATAGTGAAAGTTAGTGCTTCCTGTTAAAAGGTCTGTGATCACATGCTTTCTTGAGCAGGTGATGCTCTATACTTACCTCCCCCAACTCGGAAGGAACTGTTTGGGAAGCTATTTCTAACGTCATTTGTGAAAGTGCATTATAGGGGTTGTTTGGGGGTCAAGGCTCACGACTGAGGTGCTAATGAGTTGCCATGGATGCAAAATGTATTGTGAGTCGAAGCACAGGAACAACAGAGAAGCTGAGGATGGTCAGGCTTAGAGGGACTATAGCCTCTTATCTTGTATAGTGTGGCTCTGAGTTGTGTTCTGTCTGGGAGAAGCAGGTATGCTTTTGGCTGTGCTTAGCCTTAGAAAGAATACAATTGTGTGCAGTTGGTGTTGATACCAACTTGCTGTTCATACCGTTAGCTCCTCAAGAACACGGAACAAGGCTGTGCAGTATATGGGCATGGTATAGTGTAAAGTTATAGTACACAAAAGGTCATTCAGTGATTTGGTCAAGAGGTTAACTCTGTCATGAGAGGGTGACAGTTTGTATGCAGACGCTGCAGGTTGAGGGGCTAGTCCTGTTGTTCATTGCATCCTGTATTATTTTGGCGTAGTTGGACAGGAGATGTGCTTCTATTACCTATAATCCACCCTGGATATCCATCAGGAAATTGACAAATGCTTGCGCAGCTATAAACTATTTCACCTTGACAATATAAATAAACCGTATCAGAACCCCAGGCCTAGATACTTTGATTAATATATTCAAGCAAGTCACTTGAATATATCATTTTTCACTCATTTCAGGAAATGCCGAACTAATAATACATGAAATTAGTGTACTGCACTGCAATGTTTATATTTAAATCACAATTTATGCCATTCTGGTTTATCCATTAATTTATCTTGTTTTCTCTTTCAAAGGCTCCCAGGGATTTGTTTGCCTTGGTACTGAACTTTGAAACCATGGCATCTTTATCTCTTAATGAGGAACTTGAGCTGAGGAAAAAAAGAGACAATTCAAGTTGGCTCTCGCCTCTGTGTGCATCTATCACATGTGAGCTCTCTTGAAATATACCGCCCACCACAGAGCAAGTGTCTAGTTGCAGGCGAGTAAGGAACCTGCAAGGGCTAAAGGATTGTAACCCTGATATTAACAGTGGAAGTTGCCTTCACTTCAGCTACACACTCACCAAGGTAGGAATCACATACTTCTTTGTATATTTACTCATACTTTGTAGTGAAATTAACTTATACTTATGGATTGTTTACTTGAACAGTGGCTTTGATCTTGTTTTAGTGTGACAAAACATCGAAAAAGCAGTGGGTGAGACAGAATGGTTATTTCATTGAAATATAGACAATTATTTCCATAAAACTATAGTGAGCAAAAATACAACATAAACATTTCTGTGATATATCCCAGCTTTTGGATTTAACAAAATCCTAGGTCTGGGGAAAAAAAACTATTGTCGCAACAAATATCAATGAAATGCATTGGCGCAAAGCGAAAAACATGATATATAAATTTTATATTGATAGGTGAGGTTGATAGATAGACCTTTGCTTTGTGGATTTCTGCAAAGGCATCGGTTCAAAAGAATCATGCGACTGTGGTACGTATACATATACCTATATTCATATACATATACGTACGTTTGGCCTATATGTATATTATAGATGTGTTCCTGCTTCTCAGTTTCTCCCAGTGTTACTGAAATGTCTGAAAGTCAAGTGCCCAAAGTAACTCCCCAGAAAGTAAGTGCCCATTGGAACACCATCAGTGCCAGCTCCCGGTCCATCAGCATTTTGCGAGTCACCACCACAGCAGCTCACTAGCAACAGGACAATCCACCAGCTACTGATCCTGAGCTCAGCGGCCTCATCTTAACTGTCCACTCATGGACCGCTGTAGGGGAGATTTGTAAAATGCTGGTGTACTGACAGTTATGCCAATGATGGGCTGCTAGTAGGCAGCTGGTGGACACTGTATGTTTGTCTGGCTGGGTAGAGTCATGATGGATCTGTAAGGTGAACTGCATATAAATAGCTATTGCTTTGCAAACTGTTGTATTTATTTGCAGTGTTTATTTGATGAATTCAATCCAGTTTGCAGATCCTGACAGGTTCCAGCATTCATATTTGGACAGACATGCTGTGAAATCGTAAATTTACTTATAAATTGTGTTTTCATTTGTTTATGTCGCCTGGAAAATACATTTCTTGGATTCAGTTATAAAAAATTGATATTGCAGCATAGTGGCTGCTAAATCATGACTTTGGGGACAGCAAATAGACTTGTGTGCAATTCAATCCCAGTAACACCTGTTAAATTGCCCTCCAATTGGCCTCTAACAGCAAATGGAAATCATGGCGGGAACCAGTGCTGGCAATTTACCACATTAAGTTATTGAATATGATGAACCTCCAAAGACGGGGGCAACATCTTTAGATACTGAAGCCAGTTAAGTCCTCATCGGTCAGTTGGCAAACATCTGTAATATTGTATAAACTAGAATATGTGTGATAATCCCTGCAGGCCAGTCTCCGTACACAATGAAAAATTGGAATCTATTACAAGGGATGAAAATAAATTACACGCAGGGCTGTGCTTGGAATACTGCGTTATTCTCAAAGGATTATCAATATTTGATCAGGAACAAAATTCTAGGTTTAAATAGTCATTGGTGCAACACTGAACATCAAAAAAACCATTAAGCAAGAGTGTCATTCATGATAATAACCATCCTTTTATTGATTCAAAGGAAGAACAAACACATTAAGAAGCCGCTATCATCGCTACATCAAAGACAAAATGGCAGCAATCGGCTTGTCCATGTCTGGATCAAGGGGACCGATGCTTGGACCCGACGACTATAGTCTTTACAGTGGCTTGTCGGAAGATGAGCTGATTGAGCTAGCTGTTGAGCGCAGCCTGGCTGATGCCTATGCGTCTGCTAGCAGAACAGTCTCCACAAAAACTCCCGCTTTCCAGAATGGGCCTGCATGGAACCAGGCTAAGTCAAACCCAACCTTCACACAAAGCACACCTACGTGCCCACATAATTCCTCTAAGCCAATCACCTTCCCTGCCACGCAACCCAGCAAACACTGGTGAGTGTGAGTATAAATCCAGTCAGTACTTGCTACATACCTGAGTCACATTTGTTCTGTGTAATTGTGTAATTGGTAAATGGTCTAATTGAACATTTATTTTATTTCTGTTCCCAGTGGTTAAAACAAGATAGTTTAGCTTGAACCTAGTCTATTCTCTCATTTTATTTTTGGACAATTTAAAGGACAGGGTAGTAAATGTGATTTGTACCAGACAGCATGGGTTTAGTAGACTGAAAGCAAAAAGTCCTGTCTATGCAATAACTGACACAAGAGGAAAGACAACAGATCTTTTTAATTAAACATTTTATATCCATAAAGGGAGTCACTGTACAAATGCTCCACCTCAGCTCTCACTTACAGTCTGTCTTGAGAGGCTGGACTTGACCTAGTAACTTGACCTAAGTTTGGAAAAGTGTTTACGCTCTATAACTGGGTCAATTGCAGTAATTATCATTACTTGTAATGTCAGCTAATTCTCAGCTGGCCAATCTTTCAATCACTTGACAGCTGTGTGAGATTGAGCCGCAGTCCCATTGGACTCTAAACATGTTGCAAGGTTTGGCTATACTTTCTTTCATGTATTATGCCTTGGGCTCAACAAGTAAGATAAGCTCGCGTACAATGTACAACTTAGCAAGACATCTCGTCTTGCTCTTGCCCATGTTGTGGAAAGATGACCTCATTTTTCATGCTTAGTCACTGTGTATGACACTTTAGCCCAGTTATACAAAACTCCACATCATATTCACTGGGCAGCAGGCCAATGTCTAATTGGTACCAACAGGCATTTTTTGTTTCAAATTAGGTCTATTAATATCATAGTAGTTCATAACCTTAGAGAGGGTGTTAAACATCTCTGTCTCTACCTACCTTTTTGCCAGGTTCTAGCCTAGCTAAGTATTTACAGATATGGATAACCTACAACATAGTTTGCCTACCTTCCTAGAATGGTATTTGCTAGATAAAGGAATGTCACACACAAATTCAGTTCAAGCTGAACTTACCACTTCCTACTAGTGTTTTTGTACCCAGTTCTGTTAATGGTAAACAAAAATAATAAATGGAGAATGTATGATTTCCCCCCAGCGTTTCCTGACTCATCTGGGCCATAGGAGTGTGGCCAACAGAAGTTAATATCCATTCTCTTTCATGCCTGTCAGGGTATCCATCCATTGATAGTCCTCTTAACCAATGACAGTTGATTATTAACATCATTATTTTAGGCTAAATCAGTGCTCCAGGAATGAGACTGTTCACCTGGTCATGGCACATTATGCATTTTCGTTCTTGTAGCGCAAAAACAACTGAACCCCAGCAAAGTATGCCATCAAATGAAGCCACCAGGAGCTATAACTTCATCACAGACAAAGGGGAACGATGCGTGGCATGGAAGAGATATGACGGCTCAACGTATTTCACGCCTGAAGAGTGAGTGTCTCACTGTTTTCTGCAGATGTCCTCACTCATCCAACATAAAGTCTGGGAACTTCAGCTAACATAAATGGTTAATTCTTCCTGAACGGAGACATGAGACTTTTGAGCACTAAAAATAGAGATAAGACGAAAATCTTAGTCTTACCTGGGTTATAAATTTTTAAGGCAAAATTGCATTATAATTGTAAACATTGGGTATTCTCAGGTTTATTGTCATATGGTTCATGATCAGAGAGTAAAAATAGTAAGTTCTATCCTTTAAAATTTGCCAGAGGTAGTGCTTAAAGGAGGAGTTCACCCAAACATGAAATTAAGCTATGTTTCTACTTACCAAGAGTGCTATCTATCCATCCAGATAGTTTCGCTCAGATTTCACAAGTTTTCTAGATATCCGCTGCAGTTCACCTTGATATCACCGTGATACAACGGACCTCGATGGGACCAATGTTTGTGGCGCTCAAAGCACCAAAAAAATTGACATTTGAAAAACTCAACAGCAATGTCTCTATCCAAATATAATGACAGGGTTACTCACAAACATCCACAGACCTTGTTGTGCATGGTCTTTTCGAAAACCACTTTCAACCGAAGTATACCTGCCTATGAACTGTGTATATCTGCGCAGTCTCAACTGGGGTGCAGTAGGACCCCCATGTGAACTATAGCTTCATGCCACGTCCGGTCAAAGCCACCAGGCTAGCTGAGGTGAAGGCCATAGTGGGAGCTCACCTGGCTTCTGAAAGGTCTGACTCACTTCTGAGTGCTTGCATCGAGCCTGTCATTAATGCCATTCTGAGTTCCAGGGCATCATCCACCTGGTCCCTGTGTGGGAACAGATGGAAGGAATCACTCCCCATTTTCCAAGGTTAAATGCCACTCTACCAGGAGTGTCTCCACCTCGTGGGTGTCTTTGAGGGTAGTGCCTCTGGGAATCATATGTGCCATGGCTTTGTGGTCATCGCCTTGCTCTTTTTAAAAACTTTTATGGGGTCAATATGGCTGCCTCCTATCCAATGGGGGAAGCCCTTTTGCCAAGCCCCTCTGCTTCAGCTTTGTGTGGTATGTGTTCAGATTCATTGTGACCTTGTTGCTATGAGTCATCCAATACTAAGCACTCCCTGGTGGTCAGGAAGGATGAAATACAATGAAGGATACAGATCTGTCACTCAGAATCATTGCGACCACGCAAGAGATTCTACAAGACAGTTTCTCAAATGACGGGGTTACTTATGCTTTTCCATACGTCATCCGAGGTCACGGGTGACCTTCTTGGTATATGTTTCTCAATCTGCACTAGCGTGAGATGGAATATCTTCAGTATTAAAGGGATTGGCAACTGTGATTAAAACATGGTTTTCTTTATTTGACACTACTCATTGTTATTAAAATAATCATCCACCAAGATTTCAGCCTTTAAAAATGTCTACAGCTGAAAAAAATGAAGAATGAATAGTGTCACTTTCTGCCGACTATGCAGTTCTCAGGCCTCGGTGGGTGTGAAAGCTAGTTAATATTCAGGCCACACCCAAGAGCCTCGAGTTACGCGCAGACTAGGAAATGCAAACACCATTTAGCAAAACAAACAATAGCTAAATAAAATTTTAAAAGTGTATGGTGCAACCGTACCAAATGTATTTGAGCCACTGAACTAAAGAAGATCCATTCACATAATAATACTAACGTTAACCTCAGAGACCAACGTCTTAGTACAGCGTAGCATGCGCTATTGCTTATCAACTTAATGGGATTGGCTGAGACACAACAATAAAATCCCCGTATAAATAAAAAAAGATAAACAACGAAAGATATGTTTTGTAATGTATATAACTAAAATGTCAACCGATTCTATTACATCACTACCCAGCATCGAGCGGGTAACATACAATGTTAAATTTGACTTGATCTGGTGACATGCCTCTGGCTTCAGTCTTCCAAGTTCCAGCGAAATAAACATCAACAATTTATTTATTAAGCTACATATGTATTTGGTACATATAACAATTTTGAGGTCTCACTTACTTGCTAGTTTTCGTTAGCACGTCTATGGGGTTGACCCGATCGGAACAGTGAGCTCAAGTTTTGGACGACAGTTATTGTTGATCTAACTATCCATATTATGTGACGTTTATTTAGCCTACCTGTTAAAAAGTGCTTTCCGCAGACATATGTGGAGATGCAGGACACGTTTCCTTCCACCTGCTCTCACGTAATAGCATGTAGACACAGGGCTCATCTTTAGGGATTTCAGATTGGACATGGCAATTTGTGCAAAATGCAAGGTTTTTTAATTGCATTGGCTGTGCAGTTTACAATGCAACAGCTTTTGGGAATTTTATAGGTTTTTTTTCCCGATCTTTGTTTTTTTCTTCATGCATCGTTGTTTTCTATGGGAGCGAGTCTGAAATATTCCCCCAAAGTGGGGCGTTGCATTCATAGAAACGCTTCAGTGACGTATGACCGTGGTTCTCTATTGGCTGAGAGGACTTGATGATGTGTACTGGTCGCATTTTAATCCCACCCGATCAAAACCTTGCCTGATCAATTACAGGCAATGGTGAAAAAAAAGAAGGCATATCTCAATTTAGGCACATCAACTAATACTAATATTTGAGTTATGTTTATTCCACCCCAGGATGACAACAATTAACCATTGAAAAGCTGAATCATCATTTGAGTTGGCAATCCCTTTAAGAACTGCCTCTGGCAGCAGTAGTCTTAGGTTTCACAGAACCGCAGTTACATTTGTAACCTTCAAACAATTTTTTTACAGAAATAAAAAAATGATTTGTTAGAAACAAAGTTGCCAATGTTGACGTATTCACAGGAAAAAAAAAAAAAATCACACATTTCTTTGGCAGGCTTTTGGACCCCATTGTTGAAGCAATCAAGAAGGGTGCAGTGGAGACTCTGATTAAAATGTCGTGGATGGGGAAAAGCCTGGCAAAGCCTAACCAGCAGGGGTGGACCCCCCTTCACGAGGCTGCCTTTTACGGCCAGGAGAAATGTCTACAGGTCATACTGAAGGGTGAGTGGAGGTCACACATATCACACTTGTTCCTTAGGTCTTCAACCCCTGCCCTCTTACAAAATAAATCATCCGTTTTATCACTTTTACTTTTTGAGCCCATTTATGAGCTGAGCCACATACTCTCGCAGAAATAAAGGTACAGTGGAGGTACAGTTTTGTTCTTTAAAGAACAAATTTCCAAAATGCACCTGGAAGTACAATAATGTTCTTCGGGTACTAATAAGTACCTTTTACAAGAAAAAAAGGTACAAATTAATTATTAAACCCTTGGCTAGGGGTAGTTTTATGTATCTATAAAGTGCCACCCCAGTGACAAGCATGGTACCTTTTTAGGCACCGTTTCATACCTTTTTCTGAGAGTGTAGGAGCCTAGTTTATTATTTTATTTTTTTAAATGATCAGGAACCCTAGTTGGGCATGCCAAGCGCAGACTAATTATATGCCTCTTACCAGGCAGAAATAAAAGTCACTTCTATGTTCAATCAATGCTTTCATTGTAATATTTTTAAAGAACCACAGCATTGTGCTTGCTTAGCAAATATCATTGTTCCTGGTATGCATTCATGTCTGGTTTTATCTGGGTGTGGCGGTTTACCTGTGTCCTCTGTGTGTCTCTGCTGCAGCCCACCCTGAGATAATTGACACCCGAACCCTTCGGCAGCAGACCCCTCTGCTCCTGGCCACAGCAGCAGATCAAGCGGGCTGTGTGCAGAACCTACTGGAGAGAGGGGCAGACCCCAACATCCCCAACAAGGATGGAGAGACCCCACTCTACAAAGGTAACACACTTGCGTGCTGGAGGTCCACATTATTGGTAGGATTCTTGGTAAATTCATGAGGTTTGTGAGGTACTTTAAATTAAATTCACTATATCTGAAGAGTAGTTGACACATCATACTGTGACCAGAGGAGTAGTTCTTGCACAATGAGACTCCTGAAACCTCTCCTTCTCTGGGTGATGCAATGGGCAATTATTCAGCATCCATACCCTGTAGTATGAGCCACCCAGCAGCCGCCATTTTGCAGGCATCCTTGTCGAGGGCTTCAATGAAAATATTGATGGATGGGGTAATGTCTGTGTGATGATGGCATCTCTAAGTGTGGCATGGCCCCATCTGAATTCACCTCTCCCCCCCAGCTTGTGAGCAAGATAATGCCGAAAATGTGGCGCTACTCCTGAACCATGGAGCTCAGGTGAATAGGACATGCCTCCAGGGCTGGACAGCTCTCCACGAGGCTGTGTGCGGCAACAATGTGGAGATCTGTGAGATGCTGGTGAAGGCTGGTGCCAAGGTCAGCGTCACCAGCATGTATGGTATTACCCCGCTCTTTGTCGCAGCCCAGAGCGGGCGAGAGAAAACTCTCCTCTTCCTCATCAAGAAAGGTGAGTTATGCTAAATGTTTTGCATGATACCATAAAAGCTCTGTAACTTGTCAATCTCAACCGCCATTTGATTATATTGATACAGTGAGAGCCAATAAGACTTGTTTCACACAGGATAATGGGGTATGATGTAATAGAGGTTATTTGTAGGTTCCGTATATGTTTCTTTTAGGTTCTGTGTTGCAAGTAATGTGACTAACTCCCTGTGTTTATTGCAGGTGCAGATATAAACAGCCAGGCAAATGACGGGGCCACAGCTCTGTACGAGGCCAGTAAGAATGGCCATGAAGAGATTGTGGAGCTCCTTCTGTCTCAGAATGCAGACGCCAACAGAGCAGCTAAATCTGGGTTCCTGCCCCTGCACATTGCTGCCCAGCGTGGAAATGATGGGTATGCACAATTACATTAATATTATTACTACAACACTACTACTACTACTACAACAAATTATTAATATTATTATTATTATTATAAGATATTACATTGTAGGGTTTTTTTTGTAGCACATTTTTTGGTATCACTAAGTTTTATAACTAGGGTACTGATGATGGGCACAAAGAAATGACAAATATTAGCACAGTACAGGCGTATAGTAACTATTCATAAATTATCGATGTATGAAAACTATTAGAAAAGTATAAGTGTATAGTAACTATTTGTAAAGTAGAGTTCTGTAGTAACTATTAGTAAAATATAGTTGTATAGGAACTATTAGTAAAATATAGTTTATTAGTATTAGTATAATAGCCATATGAATTCTCAGCAGCCATTCAGCCCTGTGAACTTCCACTGACCCCATCCCATGTCACTCCCATCCAGAATTGTGTCCCTGCTCATCCCCGTCACCAGCAGGGCCCGTGTGCGGCGCAGTGGAATCAGCCCCCTCCACCTGGCCGCTGAGCATAATAAGGATGACATCTTGGAGGTCCTGATCGAGTCGGGCTACGATGTCAATGCCACGCTGTCACCTGACCGCTCCAAGATGTATGAGGACAGTCGGAGCACAGCGCTCTACTTTGCAGTCATCAACAACAACGTAGACGCCACCACCATGCTCCTGGAAGCAGGCGCTAACCCCAACCTGGACAGCTTCAGCCCGCTGCTAGTGACCCTGCAGCAGGGCTGCATCCGGATGGTCACCCTCCTGGTGGAACATGGCGCTAATGTCAACGCCTGTATCCCCACCCACCCCACTTCTTTCCCTGGCACCGTTATGTTCTGCATGAAGCACCTGTCCATGCTCAAGTACCTGATGGACAATGGCTGTGACGCCCTGTCCTGCTTCAAGTGTAATTACGGCAGCAACCCACACCCACCCATCAAGACAACACGCAGCAGGAGAAACCTGGATGACACAAGTGAAGAAGTGACTCCCAAAACTCCTGTGCAGGTAGAGGGTGATGGGGCTTGAAAGATTTTTACTTTGAAAATATTATAAAATAACCATACTGAGGTATATATATATGATGCACTATGTTAGGTAGCTAGATAGCAGAACTTGGGTACCTTGAGTGAGCGGAGTTGAGGACGGAGGAGGAGACTTCTTTGATTGAACACAGGGCGTCAGCAAGGCTCGAAGTTTACTTTTAATGATGGTCGCAGTAGGAGATGGTGAGGGTTATTGGTTTGCTTTGGCTTTGCTAATATTCTGTTTTATTGCTGTCTTTCCTTCCCTCTCAGTTCTGCGAGATTATTTCTGCACCACTGATCTCACGTTGGGCAGGACCCATTATTGATGTACTGCTTGACTACGTTGGCAACGTACAGCTCTGTGCCAGACTCAATGAACATCTGGACTGCTATGAGGACTGGGCAGTCATCAAGGAGAAATCCGGTAAACAACACACACACATGGTGGATCGCATTCCCATACAGATGGCCCTTTGCTTGTTGCACGCGTAATTTGGTGACGGCACCTTGTTACGCTTTCCCCTCGCATACACAGCAATCCGATAATTTGAAAAGGCAGTATGTAGCTCAGAAAAAATTACCTTTTGACTACTTGACTACTTTTTAGCTATATTTTTCCAGAAGGGAGAAATGAGAGGACAAAGGTGAATCTATAAACAGTTTAGACGTAACCTAGAAATGGCATGATGCTCATTTCACAAGACGGAAAACATCAACGAGCCGCCCCAGGAAGTGTGAGGGTGTTAATGCACGAGAGAAGTAAGCTCAAGGATGCATCTTACTATCGAGCGGAATGTTGGCACAGAATGGCCCCTAACTCAGATGCGTCAACCTCAACGACAAAGGGGAGGGAGGGATTGGGACAGTGGCGGCTCCTGAGCTGAAAATTGGGGAGGCAGAAAACTTCCCTTTAAACTGATTATTGGTCTTAATCATTTTTCAATCAGTTTCCTTGATTAACAATAGGCTACATCAGCGTTTAATTCACCAATTACTCAATGCCATCAAATGTAGCCAGTTCTCCTCAATTAGGCTATTAGGCAAGTAATAAAATTATTTTAACTTGCATCGCAAAATTGTGCACATTTTAATCAACATTATAATTGTGGATACATGTGCTCTTCGTTCTCCGCACTCTTAATTCCGAAAATATCCATGGAAATTAAACGATCTTAAAGCTCAGCTTTTGTTAGATAATTTTTTTAATTATTTTTTTAAAATAATCTAACAAAAGATGAGGTTGTGCTAAACCTGCAATAAAAAAGAATCTAACAAAAGCTGAGCTTTCAGATCGTTTAATTTCCATGAATATTTTCGTAATTAAGAGTGCGGAGAACGAAGAGCACATGTATCCACAATTATAATGTTGATTAAAATGTGCACAATTATGCGATGCAAGTGAAAATAATTTTATTACTTGCCTAATAGCCTCATTGAGAAGAACTGGCTACATTTGATGGCATTGAGTAATTGGTGAATTAAACGCTGATGTAGCCTATTGTTAATCAAGGAAACTGATTGAAAAATGATTAAGACCAATAATCAGTTTAAAGGGAAGTTTTCTGCCTCCCCAATTTTCAGCTCAGGAGCCGCCACTGGATTGGGAGTAATGAGGATGGGCTTAGAACTGAACCTTCTTTTAATTTCAGTTAAAGCTGCCTCTGCTTTAGGGTTCCACTGAAAGTGGGCAGTGGCTGCCCTTTTGGTCAGAGCGGTTATGGGCGTAGCTAGTTTGCTGAAATCGCGAATAAATCAGCGGTAGAAATTTTCAAAACCTAAAAAACGCTGAACCTGTTTCAAAGACAGAGGAGTAAGCCAGTTCAACACGGCTGAAACTTTATTGGGGTCCATGCGGACTTTGCCCTCTGATATAATGAAGCCCAAAAAAGACTAGAGTGAAATGAGCATTTCTCTGCCTTGACAAATAGTTTAGCCTCTAGAAGCACCTGCTTGACATGACTAATGTGAGTAGGCAGGTCAGGAGAGAAAATTAAAATATTGTGAATGAAAACAAATCTCTCCAGCATCTCCCGGAGTACGTCATTCACTAATGCCTGGAAGACAAAGGGGGGCGCTAGTGAGCCTGAACGGCATCACTCGGTACTCATAGTGTCTACTATGAGTGTTGAAAGCAGTCTTCCATTCATCACCCTCACGCACCCACACCAAGTTATAGGCGTTGCGGAGGTCGAGTTTGGAAAAGACTGCTGCCCCTTGAAGGGGTTCGAAGGCGGAGTTCATCAGAGGTAATGGGTACCCGGTTTTTTACTGTCATGGCGTTAAGGCCGCGATAATCAATACAGGGTCGAAGACCACATCTTTCTTTTTTACAAAAAATAAACCCGCACCAGCCAGTGATGTAGATGGCCTAATAAAGCCATTAGCCAAAGCTTCCTCTATGTAATCCTTCATGGCAGTACTCTCAGGCGCAGATAACGAGTACAGGTGGCCCCTAGGAGGAACAGTACCCGGGTATAGATTGATTGCACAATCATAAGGGTGGTGCGGTGGCAAGATTGTAGCTCTCTGTTTACTGAACACCTCCGCCAGATCAGTGTACTTGCTAGGAACATTGGCTGATAGAGGAAATTCAAACGTCCCTGCCACTTTACCATTGACTTCCTCAACCGGCAAATCCGGTACAGGAGACCACCTGATCTCCGAATCAGACAATTCATCAGAAGAGGCTCCCTCCCAAGGAGAGTAGCCATCAGCTATCGAGTCCACGCTAAGCTCTCCTCTCCGATATCGGATTCATAGGTAGAATCCGCCTGATCAGGCGGGTAATCGGATTCATCCGAGTCAGAGTCGGAACCGGGGTCAGAACCGTATTTATGTCTTCCTGACAAAAATGGGACAGTTAATTGACAACGTGAGGAACAACGGGAACCCCACTGGAGAATGACAGTTTTATCATCCCTACACTTAATATGAGGGCTATGTTTCGATAGCCAAGAGTGTCCCAACACTCTTGGCTCCACTATCATGCCTTTCCTCCAAATGACCAGCCGATATCTCCACAGCTGGCTAAGTAGCTTGGGGGGAATTCTTGTAAACTTTGTAGGGGACCCTGCTTGGGGCTGGTGCTGAACTTGCTCTGGAACACCTGACGATTTCCTTCACCTACCTCAGGCAAGATTCCTTCAGGTTGAACTCAGATGTTGGTTTAGCTGGTGTTATTAATGTGCTTCAGGGGCCCAGTGTCGGGTGTCTTGAAGCATCACTTGAGATAGCTGTCAATGACGTCTTTAGAGCATCTCAGGTGACCTGCTCACTTCTGCTCAAGGAGTTGTTTTGTGAATTTAAAAGGGTTGGTGAGAAATGCTGCCCTGTTCCTTGCCTATTCCCTGATGGATCTTTAGGCCCCTTGTGTTCTTGCAGGATATCCCGGACACAGACAATGCTCGCCTTAGGTTGTCCATTCTCACAGGTCATTAACCTTGCCCCCCCCCCCCCCCCCCCCCCTCCTGGGTTCCTCAGGGCAATCTTCTCTAAGCTTCTCTTAGGGGTTTCTTCTTCACAAAAGATGTGGTCAGGGCTGCCAACCCATTCCACCCCGGGTGCTATCTTTTCAAGCTCTCATCTGTCTCTCCAGCTGTCACCATTCTTGCCATGGTTGTCACCCAGTCTTTCTTGGTTGTCACTGGTTATACCAGAAATGCATATTCCGATACATCGGACACATCATCAGTGATAGTAGATTTTATTTCAATAAGAAAGTTATAATGAAACAAATTCAATGGAGGGTGATAATATTTAGAAGCATTATGTCAATAGCCTATTTCAAATGGTAAGAGTTGTCGATGTACATATAATACAAGAAAATGTGTTACATATGAGATTTGCATAACATTTAGAGAGGTATTTTGCTAACCTATTTAAAATGTTAAGGATTATCTCAGACAATCTTCACACAGAAATAATAGTGGCAGTAATCCGATGGACAGGAACAGGCTGGTCTTCACTGGTCTTCATTCCATCGGGAGTGTGGGATTGTCCTGGGGTGCCCCCTTTGTTGTAGCATGAGCTGCAGTGATTTAGTTTATGCCACCCACCGTGTCCAAATTCTACTGTCTACATGCCCCCCCCCCCCCCAATTCCTCTGATTCTAGGCTGCTTGCCATGTTTATCCTCTGGCTTGATGTGAATGGAGGTTATGGGCACATATTGATTTCCAGGTCTGTCTACACTTGTCCATCAGATGCTGAGCCTTGGACAGTACCTGCTTGTGCCAGTTTGTTACATTTGTGTTTCTTTATTGGGATAGCCCACAATAAGTCACATGCTGTTTGCCAAAGAGTTAGTCACACAAAGGGCCAACTAGGTTGACTTTTCTTTTTTTGCTTCGGTGCAGCATTCTTGTTATTGGACAGGTAGTCACAAAACCCAGGTAGTCAGATCTTAATAGATCTCGGAACATTCTAGCCATACCGTCAGAGAACAGCACTTACTGTTCTAGTGATAGGCATGCCAGGTCCGTGCCAGCTAATACATAGATCAGATTCTCAGCGGGTTCATAGAAGTGTAACTTACTGGTCACATGCTACTCGCTATCGAATCACTTCCTTGTGTCTCATAATTCATATCTGAACCAGCTGTTCAGCCTCCTTCACCTTAGCTGGCCATCACAGATTTGTTGCAAATGGTTAGAAAATATTGTTATGTGCCGAAAGTGTGGGTTTGTCTGAAATGCACAGCATTCATCAGGCCAATGCAGAAGAGGTATAAGCTTATCATACAACGCGGCAGAGTAATGTTTCCTATATAACATGAGATTTACGTGGCTCTCATTTAATTACTATAACAAGAAAGAAAAGCCAGTGCTTGCAATAAAATGGTTAGGCTATTCTCAGTTCTACAATTTATTGTGCATATTTCTGAACTGAGAATAAAAGAATAAGAAGTAGCATAGAAGTAAGCTTTTTATTATTAAGTGTGAGTTCTGGCTTTTCTATATTCTGATATTACTAAACACTGAGCTTCAGCACATAATGCATTGTACGTAAGATGAACTTCAGGACTGAGCATCTTTCTTCTCTTATCAGCACTTCCACGCTCCCTGATGCACATGTGCAGACTGATGATTCGCAAGCAAGTGGGAACTGAGAGGCTCAACAACCTGAACACCTTGCCCCTCCCAGAACTATTAATCAAGTACCTATCTATTGACCGCTCCTAAGCCTGTTAAAGCTAAATTTAAGTTTGGTAGAACTTTGGGGTGTGTAGTTACCTGGCCATGATATGAGTCCAAATGGTGGCAAAATATGTTCATTAGTTGCTCTGTGCTCCCCCGGGTTGATAATCCAGAATAGGGTATTTGTCGCATTCACTTCTATAGCGCAGCTAAAATGGTCTTAAAATGAAACTAGCACATATACGAACGCGAACAAAGCAGATTCTGTCAATACAAACAATAACCAGTCCTCTTACCTATTTTTTTGAGAAAATTGAATTGCTCATTACTAACTTTTTCATATTTAAAGGGTAACAAAGCACTAAAACCACTTATTTTAGAGTACTGACACATTTGGTTTTGATTGATTCTGATTGATTCTGGTCCAAATCTTTACATTTTACTGCAGTCAACGCAAAAAAGTGTAAACCCAATGGATCAGGCTCAAAAGTGTCTCTAGTGGTAAAACGTTAGGTGCTGCTCGTTCAGTCTGTCATTGGCCAGAAACATCCAGCTGACGTATGACTCCCGGTGACGGTGATATTGAAACCTAAACAGCTACGCCCTGAAGTTTTCGAGCGAGGGCGGGCTACGCCACTAACCTGGCTTACACGGTGACATGGTCAGGCAGCAAAAAAAAGTAAAAAACCGACCTGTCAACATTTTGCTAGTCTTTTCTGGTAGCTTGCTAACAACATAGAAAGTAGTACTTTCATGAATAATTTTAACTACACAAAAAAAAATTGGTAAGAGGACTGGCTATTGTTTGTATTGACATAATCCGCTTCGTTTGCGTTCGTATACATGCTAGGAGTGTCATTTTGAGACCGTTTTAGCTATGGTATAGAATTGAATGGAGAGTGACAAATACCCTATTCTGGAATATCACCCCAGGGGAGCACAGAGCAACTAATGAACATATTTTGCAACCATTTGGACTTAAGTACCATTTTCTGTTTTGGATCAGTCCGCAGTGCCATGTTATGAGGTATATCTTACATAGGAATGTCAGCCCAATGAAAACATTTACTTTGCTTCATTATATCTGTGTGAAAAGTGTGGCTGTGATGTATTGATGTATTTCACAGAAACAGCAAAAGAAAATAAATCATACAAAGCAAATACAAACAAATAGGATAGCTGACCACTGGCTATGGTGAACGTATTTTATTTAATCTGTGTGAACATTGTGTATTTAGATCCACAGTCTGGCTAAAGTTAACAGAATGTTTTGAATGGTGACAAAAGATTATTTTACAACACATAAAAAATCGTTGTAGGAATATGTGTTCAATATAAAAGAGAATGCCTTGTTTATTTTTTAACCAGACAGTTGAATTGTAAATTAATTAATACAAGTTAATTGCATGTAAAGGTGTTGAAAAATATATCACTGTGTTAAGGACTAATGGATTAGTCAAGTATTAACAGGGTTTGTGTCACTTTTTATGGTTCTGTAAAGCTGACAAATTTGTAATGAAATGTAATGAAAATTTTATTAAATGGCAATTGTATACTATGTTCTTCGCCTTTGTAAGACTGTAAGTGAATGTAATTACTGAGTTTAAATATGATAAAATAAAATATGGATAATCTCAAACATTTCTTATTGCCTTTAATATTTAATTTTGGGACAGCATAATGTTCTAATGTCTGTCATTTCAAATGTCATGAATGTTGCGAAAAGGTAAAAGTTTTAGGTTAAATGTGGGAGCAAATGCACGGTAAAATAATCATATTTTAAGTTGCATCCGGGACCCCATACATTTTTCTGGCATAGGTTGGGTACTTTCACACCTTGAGAAGGCCAATGCCAATTGTTACTTAAGACACAGTCTTATATCCAAATCTCAGCAACCCTCTCACATTCCACATACTCATGAGTGCAGGACATTCTCAGCTTAGCTCACTGGCCCTTCCTGATGACAGACAGCTCTTTCCATCCCTAACAGCTCTGCCCACACACACACCAGCACCATCCAGTTTCCATTGCCTAGCCAGCGGATGCTCTGTCTTTGCAGGCTATTGTGTTCCCTCTGCAATGGTTAAAAAAAGTCCCAACACCTGCTGCAGGGCAGAGACAGGGGGCATTGGGTTTCCCGGAGTGCTAGGACAGCACCACATGCACTCAGCCTCAAGGGAAGCTGAAAAACATTCACCCTGTGCTCTTCGTCCTGTTGTCCTCCTGCATGAGGACATGCTGTGACGTGCAGCTAAGGTGCACGCTCTGTGTGGCAGGTCTACCGGTCAGTAAAAGATAAAGTCTACTCAGTAAACATTTCAGTCTTCTGTCATAGGCATAGCCAACACAAGGGGTGCACTGTATTAGTACTGTAAACTGGTTTGAATCCCAGTCATAAATAACAGTAACAATGATAATAAACTTTATTTAAATAGTACCATTTATACATGGATTGTGGCTCAAAGTGGTTTACAATGTAGCACTAAATAAAAAATGAAAAAACAGTCTAAAAGAAGAGCAAAAGTTAAAATACATAAAATGCCAGACATTTGAGCAAAATAAAAGTAATAAAAAAATCACAACAAGATGAATAGGGCTAAAAACAATAACAATTAGAAGAATGCAAAATTGTTTTAATTAAAAGCCAGAGTAACATGCATAATTAAGCTGCTTTTGAAAAAAAAAATCCAACAGAGCATACTTGTCCTTTGGATTCCATAGTTTTGGTGCATAAAAACAGACTTAAAAACAGTGCTGCTATAACCCTGGTCCCTCGTCTGGCTTAAGTCATTTAAAGAAAAACTGAATTTAAGGCTAAGTGGCTTGTTTCATAGGAGCTGTACTATGTTCATCTGTCCTGTTCAGCTGCACATAGAGAACCAGCACTACATCTCCACCTGTCCTTCTGCGTCAACTGAAGGACCCAGACAGCACATAAGTCATCTAATTAGGGACTGGGCCCCTGCCAAATAGTGTGCTTGTTTTTCATAAGCAGTTACTGCAAGGCAGTGACGGCGCCAGGAACTTTTCTCTCCCTGGGCTAAGGGTGGGCTAGGTCAATACATGGGGGTGCTAAGGTTAGCTGTGTTTCCCCCAGGATGGCTTTTGTGTGTGCGCTGGGGGGGCCTGCACAAGTGGCAGAGCATCTATACAACAGTCAGAATTGTACAATTCTGTAAATTGAAATAGCATTACAAATGTAATTTGGCTTCATCAGTACTTAAAAATATCAGACATCAAAGAAAATAAGACACCGGAAAATAATGAAAAAGGACGTGAGAAGAGAGGATAAATTATCAGTGTAACGTTATGTCAAAAAAGATGGCTAAAATGTCGTTGTTTAACCGCTGCTCTGTGACTGGGACATTTAGGAGTTTCATTATCTAACGAAGATCGCAAACTTTACATATCAGTTAGTTATGCTCCTAGGTGTGCTCCATAAAGCTGCACCGTAACATTTGCGTTGGTTTCTGTATTATCAGAACAGCTTCCACTGTCACCACTCTCCCCTATCTCATTTAGCTTGTACATTTAGCTACATGGAAGAAATATGAGATCTTTAACGGTACCTGGCCATTTTTTGGAGGCAAGCTCTTCTTATTAGCTGAAGTCGAGATGACGAAGATTGAAAATGATCATTTAGCTAATTTAGGTTAGTTATTCGCTTTCCAAATCTACTCATCTGTGCATGGCCAAGCAGCCAATGTTGTGAGATTAGTCTAACGCCAATCAAAACACTGTAGTTTACACTTGGGAGTTGCTACCTAGGGGGGTCCACACACTCCACAAATCTGTTGAGTAGTTGATCCGAAGACGATTCACATGGAGAGCTTATGCGAACACATTTTCTATTGATTTTAAAATGATAGTAAATTAGTTTTCAAACAATGACGTTTCCATTTAATATTTTTTGACATGGTGGCGAACTCTGTAGGCCTGATGTATTGTAGGCTATGGGAAACACTGGGTTGCTAACGTTAGAAATCAGTTTACGTTATTTTGTCATTTGCTTGAGCTCCCTACACACACACACACACACACACACACACACACACACACACACACACACACACACACCCACACCCGTAGCCTACGCCATAGCATAGCTAGGCTACATACGCTGCGTAGCCAGGGTGAATATCAGAAAGGGATTAGAATTGTTAATTTACTTGTATATATTTTTTTATTATAATTATAAAAATGTTATTAAAATTCCTGGGGGGGCTAAACCGGGGCTAAGCAAATTTGTGACGGGGCTATAGCCCACCCTTGCCCCGGTGTAACGCCGTCCATGCTGCAAAGCAATGCTGTGTTTTCCCCAGACAGAACCCACCAAATAAAATGTCCATGGAGGTTCAGCTGGAGATCAGTGAACGAAGAATCATGGCTGATTTTGTTTTGTTTACAGGAACCTGAGTTATCAGAGAACTGTAATTCATTGGACATTCACATCTTGGTAAAATTCGAGTCAAGAGGCATCCATTTTATTGATGTAATATGACTTACAGCCACTAGGTGGAAATGCAGATCTACAGGAATAATGGCATATTCACTGCAAACAGACTATTGTTAGGGACCGTGTGCATAATGCAATAGGAACCTACAATAATGCCAATTACATTCAGAAAACTCATTGAAATTTGGTACAATTGAAAGACGAGGCAAATCAAGATTTTCTCAGAGTAAATCGCGACCCGTGAAAAGGGGCTGAAATACAGGACTGTCCCAGAAAAAACTGAACGTCTGTTCATCCTAAATATATGTACAAACCCCAATTCCATGTTGTTCCAAGTTCCAAGCTGTCCAAAGTTGGGACAGGGGCAAAAAAAAAGACTGGGAAGTAAAAAAAAAAAAACACCCGTTTTTGAACATTTCACAGGTAAACAGGTGAGGAGATATCATGACTGGGTATAAAATGATATTAAAAGACTCTTAGATATCTTATTTTCAGGTACTCTCATAAGCGATACTGTAACCTCTCTGCATTTGAATGGATCTCTATTGGAATTGGGGGTGGGACTAGATTAAGCAGTAAATTACACGGGAATAGTATGGAACCCATGGTTGGCTAAATGGCTTTAAGTCATCAAGGGTCTGACGTATCAAACAAGCCATAAATCATCACTCTGCTGCCAGAAATACAGTAGATATGGATGTATAACTTGAAGGGTTTCTTCTCCTGACTTATTTTTCCATAGAGTTCAATAGGAAAATTCTGATTCTTGGCAAGACACTGAGAAACATCTTGGAATCAGTTAATCTAATAGGGTCTTATTGAGGTGCTACTGTGCTACCCTGGCCCTGGTAAGTAGTCTGATGCAATGCTGCACTTGACAGGCAAATCTTAATCCTCTGAGACTCCCCTCCAAATGGATTAATAGTCGTAATTACACCAGGCTGATCACCCAGAAAGCCATTTCGCCAAACAGGGTATGCCTCAGCAAAGGGGTATGAACACAATATCCCCCAAAGACATTGAAAATGCAGCCTA